>CAKAKR010001785.1:0-20266 GCA_916700685.1 Adelosebastes latens | reverse complement strand
TCCTCTCCTCTCGTCTCCTCTCCTCTCCTCTCCTCTCCTTCTCCTCTCCTTCTCCTCTTCTCTCCTCTTCTGGAGCTAGGAGAGGAGTAACCACGGTAACCCCTTTAATAAAACTACAAACAGACAGATAACAGGTTGTGAATGTCTTTCCTCGGCTGGTTTATGAATGCTGACTCCCGCCATGTCTTGCTGTACCCTTAAAAAAAACAAATATCCATCTTGATGCTGTATTAATGTGACTATATCCAATATTTATTGTTATGTATGTATATTGTGGACGCATGGACCTCTGTGCATACTGTAATATGAGCTCTCAAACGCATATTTATGGGTCTTGCAGTAATCTAGAGAATGTACTTACTGTAGGAATAAGTTATATTTTCTATCCGTTAAGGACGTTTTTAGGAGGTCTGCCACACGTGTCACGGAAATAAAAGCCCCTCTGAGTTCTCTGCGTGCTGTAAAGCATGACGATGCACTTCCTCCCCTCCCTCTTATACTGTTTTTTGATTGGCTGTGTGACTCCGGCCTCAGTGTTTTACTGTCTCATCTCCCTGCACCTGTGCTCGCCATTGATTGAATGTGTGTGGATGAGGGTGTGTGTGTGTGTGTGTGTGTGTGTGTCTGCGACATGGTTTACGGCTTCAGCACTTGTTTAATGCTGCAGTTTCTATGGAATAAAAAATATGTACATCCATAATGACACTCATTTCATGTTCTTATTTCATATCAGGATTGATATCACAACTAAACCCATTTAAGTGTCTCATCCTCTCTGCATGCAGAGATCTAAATGATACAGAAACACCTGCTATTGCTCAGAGATTTTTAGTTTCATGTTATTAAAGAAGTAATTTTTTCATGGGAGGATGTGCAGGAGTCCTTCAGCTTCTCCTTGGCTGCACACATCATAATAAAGCTTCTGCTGCCGCCTGCTGGCTGCTGTAGGTGCTGCACATTATATCCTTCTACTGCATATAGTCACACATTACCTCCCATTTATACATGTGTACACATTGTGTTATTTGATGACATGTTTCTGGTGAATCAAATAAAAAAGCTGAGTATACTGTTGCATTCTGGGGTGGGCACATCTTTTCAGGAAGCAGCTATGTGGCACACTATCAAGGGTTTATTTGACTATTTGCCTTTTTTATCCGGTCTGCCTGATCTCCTTTTGTAATAATGCAGGTGTAACCTCTACACTGTAATGCACAATCATGTTATTTACATCTCTTTTTTCAGGACAAACTGAGCTATGTATCCTGTAATGATGTCACATGAATTCATAAATAGTTATATGACCAGAAATGCAAAAGTAAAACAAAAATGGAAATTTAATATTTTCATACTTTATTCATTTTTGACATTTGTACATTAAGTAAATCTAAAAAAAAATAGCATTTCCTCTTTGAATTTGGGATGCTGTATAGACTATATTAATATTTTGGGTGCACTGGTGCAGGTTATTGATTTTGGGTGCTGTGTGTTTTTTAAGGCTATTTAAGGTAGCTTTTTCTGCAGAAAAGCATTGTTCGCTGTCATCTGCAATATTAATATTGTAGTTTGGGATTCATCTATTTTAATTTATTTGTATATTTATCAGGCCATTTATTTATTTTGAGGGCACACAAGTATGGAGGAATTATTCTTAATTCATTTTTAAATGTATTTATTAATTATTAAATGATTATTTATTCATATCAGCATGGTTTTCCCATTGCTTTCCCCCATATTTATTTCTGTATTATTTTCTTTATACATTTCTTTATGCATTTCTGCTTCATTGTGCAAATGAGGGGGCTGTCGTTCAACATGTGTCATATAGAGTCAACATGTACGAGACTTTCGCATTTAATTTTTTTTTTTATATTTTTTTTTTATTATTATTTCAAAATGACAGTATACATAGTAACAGCAGAAATCATTAAAAACATTTACATACAGAAGAAGCATAGCGAAAACATAAACAAAGAGCTGTGCCAAACATAAAAGGACAACAGAAATGAAACAAAACCAACATAAAATAAAAAAGACCATGCGAGAGTATGACAATAATTTCACTTAAAAACATTAAAGATATTGCATACATTCATTGTTTTCATTGCTTTTTTGTTTTGTGAGGAAGAAATTGTTGACAGATATAATTCCATTTCTTTCATAAATACAAAGAAATTAGGCTTTTTTTTTGGTAAATTTACACTTGTGAATGTGGAACTTCGCAAGAATTAAAATTAAATTAATAAGAAAAAATTGCATTACTGTCTTTGTCACTGTTATCATAGCAACCAAATATAATATTTCTATAGTACAGTGCAAAATCTGAGAAAATGTTAACAAGTATAAAATTATTGACATCTTTCCACATTCACATGTAAATTTACAGGAACTTTACCAGACTTTCGCAGTTTGCGGGTTACCTTCTAGACACGACCCAGATCAATATCAATGACGTCATACAGACACACTTTTAAAAAGACCTGCGCTGCCAGGTTCAGGTGCACCAACCAATTTAGTGGAAGTTATTGGTATAATATTTTGGCTGTAAATATATTTGAGGACTACTCCAACACAGTGAGCTTTTTTTTTTTTTTTTTATTGAAGAAAATTAATTTACAAACATTAAGGCATTGTAATCTAAACTCAATACTTCTAACATACAAGGCACAATTGCATAGGAAGGATAACTTAAATTATAAAAAAAATAATATAATAACAAAAATAAAAGAGGGGTAGAAAGTAATTCAAGGAAGAAAAAAAGAAATGCATAAATAAATAAATAATAAGACTGCACTCTTCCATAGTAGCTCTAAGGGTCATCTTTCATATACAGTATGTTCAGTTCTTCATAAGCTCTGAGGAGACACTTTGCATGTTGTCCTTTCATTAGTCCTAAAGCACTGAGATGATTGTCCACAAGGTCCCTTTTGCAAATGGAAAATAGGGGTTTCATTTTCCTCCATTTGGATGCATGGATGAAAAAATTTGCCAGTAGTATCAGATTGTTCAATATCAAGTCACTCTTAATGTCCTTCATGTTAATACCAAACACAATATTTTCTCTTGTGAGAGGAGCCAACACAGTCAGCTGGAGCAGCAGCTGAGGAGCATCTCTGTGAGGGGGCGGGGCCTCCTCCTCTCTGGCTCCCTGCTGCTGCTGCTGCTGGTTTCAGTGTCAGACTGTCACTGGAGGACGGAGCTTCTCTCCATCCATCCATCCACAGCGGAGGGAGATGGCTGACCCCGCAGCAGAGACCACTATCAAGGTGGTGTGCCGTTTCAGGCCCCTCAACAGCTCGGAGTTGGCCCGGGGAGACAAGTACATCCCCAAGTTTCAAGGGGATGACTGTGTGACGATGGGGGTGAGTGTGTGCTTTCTCTATTCATCACAGCTATGGGGGTCAGAAGATTAACACTTATAACTCAGAAGCTCCACTTGTTCCACTTTTCATTATGTGAAAGTCAGAAAATTATCAATAAAAATAGGTTAGTTCAAAATGTCTCTTTTGGTGTCACAAATACCAAACACACCTTTAAGAAGTTAAGTTAAAGGTGCTGGTTGTAACCAAACTTAAAGGTCCCATATCGTGCTCATTTTCAGGTTCATACTTGTATTTTGTCCTTCTACTAGAACATGTTTACATGCTGTATTGTTAAAAAAAAACCTTTATTTTGCTCATACTGTCTGCCTGAATATACCTGTATTTTCCCTCTGTCTGAAACGCTCAGTTTTAGCGCATTTTGACGTAATTGCAACAGAATTGCGTTGCTAGGCAACAGTTTGGATCCATGTGTACTTGCTGTCAGCTGATTTCATTCACATACACTGCAACCAGGAATAAACTGGGACACATTTAGAATGTTTAATTTTAAACTGTGAAATTGTCTAAATATTGTAGATTTGTGACATCACAAATGTACAGAAATCCTAACGGCTTGTTTCAAACGCACAGTTTCTGAATATGGGCTATGTGTATTTATCTGTGGATTGTGTGTTTTGATACTTTCACAGTATTTAGATATCACTTAAACCTGCTTTATAATATAAAAGCCATGAAAATGTCACTTTTTACAATATGGGACCTTTAAGCTGAAAATTGTCATTAAATTTCACACACCAGCCTCAGTAGTAAGCTAATTTGAGGTTAATGCTAACCTTAGCATGCTAAAACCGTCGAACGAGTCAAGATAATGCTAGCACGCTAACGTTAGCGTGCTATGCTAGCAGTAAGCATAGCTGCACCAAAATGGCTGCTGTAGAGCCCTGTAACTGAAAGACTAACTGAAAGCCGAGTGAGGCCAGACACCGGTGGCACATTAAAGACAAAACTTGAATAAATGTGTAGGGAAACATGACTAATACAGAGTCTTCCATACAGGGCATAAAGTGAATGATTTGGTGAGCATGAAAATGATGTGAATGGCCTTCACAGTCACCAGATCCCAACCCAACTGATCACCTAATGTTACAGCAGGAGAGATTTTTTGCCCTCTCCATCACCATAATCAAAACATCAAATGAGTGAATATATTCTCTATCTATGACACTGAAGCTGCTCTGGAGGCTCGTGATGGAACAACACCTTACTAACATACTTTATGTTGGTGTAATTGGTGTTGGTGTCCTCTAATTCGTCACCCTGAAGTTCTCTGTATGAGTATAGCTATAGGCTAAGGTAGCCCTTTTATAGGACACATCGCAGCTTTTGTCATTGTGGCAGTATGCATATTAGTAGGAAAAAAAATCAATTTCCTTGGCAAACTATAACCCCTGATGTTCACGACCATTGAAAATGAATGGCTGCTTTGTTCAGAGGTATTGACTCCCAGTCACAGGCCAACTGATAACCAGTTATGTCACATGGAAAAGTGTTGATGTGCTGTTTTCCTGCTCCAAGAAAGGATCTAAGGCAGCACTAAGCCAGGCCCCAGATTAGGGCTGGGCAATATGTCGATATTTTATCGATATCGTGATATGAGACTAGACATCGTATTCGATTTTGGATATCGTAATATTGTAATATGGCATATGTGTTGTCTTTTCCTGGTGTTAATGGCTGCATTACAGTAAATTGATGTAGTTTTCTGAACTTACCAGACTGTTCTATTATTTCTTCATTATATTCACATTACTGAGGATTATTTATCAAAAATCTCATAAATATTTTGTGAAAGCACTAATAGTCAGCCCTACAATATCGTCGCATTACCGATATCAAGGTATTTGGTAAAAAATATCATGATATTTAATTTTTCTCCATAACGCCCAGCCCTACCTCAGATATATGTTGTTTTTCCTCGACTATTTAGTTAAAGTAACACAATGAACATCTATGCCAAAAGAGTTAGAATATCATCCACATTTTTGACAGTTTTGCATTCCTCAGTGCAGATGGATTTCACATTTAAGTGTTTCGTTATTCTTTTTATTAACTGGAATCTTAGAAAAACATTAGTTTATGAAATATTTGTGCCTTGTTCATTGTGTCATGCAAAATTAATCAGCTATTCTTTTTTTCTGTGTGACTCAGACATGACAAAACTTTCAAAACTTTTGGATTTTAAAAAAAAAAAAATTAGAACCACATTAAAGAGTACATATTGTGCTTATTTACAGGTGCATACTTGTATTTTGGGTTTCTACTAGAACATGTTTACATGCTTTAATGTTAAAAAAACGCTTTACTTTATATATATATAATAGTTTTTCTGCAATAAATATTACATCCAATATGCTGTACATAGCCTACTGTACTTAACTTTTGCTGAATAGTAGTCCCTTTGGCTACTAGTGACATTAATGGAATCATTGTAAAATGTTGAAAAACAAAATAGCAAAGAGTAGAGAGGAGTCAGTGAACTGACTCAGTAATGCCAGTTACACAGCAATATCTATATAAATAGCTAATATTAGCCACAATAAGCCACTGGTCATACCAGACCAAGTAAGACTGCAGCAGTATAACCTCAGTGCATTGCATTGAACAAGGCTGTGTTTTATGACTTATGAATTCAACTTTTCATTTGTATGAATGTGTCATTTCTTCTCTCAAATGTGTCACGGTGTTAAATAAGCGAATCACAGGATGTTAGTATATCCCCTGGCCTGTACTTTATCCTTACATATGACTTGCACAGTGTATATACTCATATCCTCTTTTATCCTGAAGGTCAGGTCAGCGGTCCATATTGGAAGTCTTATTGTTTCTTGTATGAACGCATGCTGGCGAACAATCCTCCAAATATTTTCCCCCCTCACAGTTTTATTGAATATCCCACCTACCTACTTGAATTGCGAACATGCAGCTGACATCATATGTGGAGTTATGTAGGAAATTCATGTTGGCATGTGTTACCGGTGCTGACCACTGCCACCTCTTCTTCACAGGGTAAACCGTACTACTTTGACCGTGTGTTCCAGTCTGATACAACTCAGGAGCAGTTCTACAACGCTTGGGCTCAGAAGATTGTCAGAGGTAAGATGCACAGTAGAACGCAGAGTGACCGACGCACTAAAACCCCTTGAAACAAAACCTAAACCTCAATACTAAATGTGTTATTTCTTTGTCATGATGTGTACAGATGTTCTTGAGGGCTACAATGGGACAATATTTGCCTATGGGCAGACATCCTCTGGTAAAACACACACAATGGAGGTAATATTTACCAGCGACACTGGTATTGTTTTCACCTTGTGTGTGTGTGTGTGTGTGTGTGTGTGTCATGATGGTAAAATGTGACAGAGACACCTACTGTAGCGGGAACTACCATAGAGGAGGTTTTGAGTACTTTGCCAGATGTTTATATTTCTGTGGACAGATTTTGTGACCACAATAATGTTGCAACGCTAGGAGTTCGAAGGTGGGCATGGTCCGAGCAAGGGGTGCGAACACACACATACACACACACAGGCCCAATTTGGCATCACTAAACTTTACAGGTGTGTAGTTGAGATCAAACCCGGTCTCACAGGAAGGTGTATAAATACCACAACATTACGCGGAAATTCCGCGTGTTCATGAGTACGCATTTTAGCGTTTTCGCGTGTCATTTGTATGCCACGCAAACATCCGCAGTTAGGTTCAGGCAAGAAAACCACTTAGTTAGGGTTAGGGTAAATGTCATGGTTGGGCTTAAAATAAGTAAGTAAACTAAGTAAAACACATAGGAAACAACTACAGAAAACACGTGACAAACGTCAACAAAAAACGTGACGTTTGTCACCTGACAGTCAGTACAGGATACAGGGTGTACAAAAGACACACGGAAATCAAGAAAGGCATTTAAACGCCTTTTCGTGCGAACGGGCTGTGAGATCAAAATGGGGGGGGGGGTTGCGAAATGGGGAAATGGATATTGGACCCCCCACTTTACACCGCTGGCCTGATTTGGCTTCACGGCTGATTTGGCTTCATGGCTTCATCTCAAGATGATCTCTAGTTTAACTGCTGCTTTTACTGCTGAACAAAAATGAAAAAAAACAGTGACTGAAAAGCCTAAAATACTTGTTTTGTCTTGTTTCCAATTTTTTTTTATATAATTGTCTCCTAAAGGGGAAACTCCACAACCCAGATATGATGGGAATCATTCCCAGAATAGTTCAGGACATCTTCAACTACATTTATTCCATGGATGAGAACCTGGAGTTTCACATCAAAGTACGTTGACCTCTCAATCAGGTGCTCAGATGCTTTAAAACATCATAATGTTTGGTTGAGTCTCACTGGAAGCTTTTGCTTTGCAGGTTTCATATTTTGAAATCTATTTGGACAAAATCAAGGACTTGTTGGATGGTATGTTTTAAAGTCTCTTGTACCATATCGTTATCATTCAGAACCTGATGCAAACAACATGACAGATTCAGAACCTGATATCTACTTTCCTTCTCCTCCACAGTGTCAAAGGTCAACCTTTCTGTGCACGAGGATAAAAACAGGGTGCCCTATGTTAAGGTGGGGATTTATTTTTAGGTTGAGAAATGTTATTTTTAAGGTGTTTCTGATTAAATCACACAGTCACAAGTTTGTCCCAGCTAGTTGTAATGCACTATGAATGACATAAGAGAATATGATCAAAACAATGGCACAACTGTGATCCGCAGGATGAGATGAGGGTTTATTTTACATTACCTGCTCAATACAGACTTTTAAACTCATTGTGTTTAATGGAATACAATTTTTTAGCTTTCATATTGTTGTGTATATGTTTTAAAATACTAAGAAAACAAGATAATAAGATCACTCTTCATAGCTTTCCCTCTGAGAGCATCAGCCTGATACAGTATGTCTCGGTGTACTCAGCTAATAGTTGTGTCTCTGTAAAGCCGGATCACTGCGGGGCCGTTGAGCACAGCGTTTCCTTGTGATTGCATGTGTCTCCAGGGGTGTACCGAACGTTTCGTGAGCTGTCCCGACGAGGTCATGGACGCCATAGATGAAGGCAAAAACAGCAGACATGTGGCTGTCACAAGTGAGTTCCCACACTGAGCGCCTCGAGGGCTGCAGCCTCTCATGGGTTCAACCTCACTGAGTCTCCTGACTGCAGCGAGACTCTCATCAGCCAAGACACTGTCTGCGCTGCTGCACACATAATAAGACCGAAAAATGAAGTTAAAATAAGCATGATTCCTAAAACACACCAAGCATTTCTATTCCTGGACGCTTGGCTTAAACTGTAACTAAACTCAGCTTAATTGTAGCCTTCGGTGCATTTTCTGATAATCTTTAATTTCACGTGACTTTTTTTGCATCTAATATTTTCTAAAATTAAACCTTTGTCATCATATAATCATTAACCATGAGACAATAGTACAATAGTAAAACAAATTAAAAAGTGTTAAAAATAAGTGACCCAAAATGATTTATGTGTTGTTTTTGAATCAGCTATTACTGTTAAGCCCTATTTATACAGGCTAACTTTTATAGAAGAAGTTAGACTAATGTTGGCATATGCAGAGCTTCTCTGTGATTTTAATCCAATCTAAATTGGCCGTATCAGTAATTTTCATGAACAGTGTGTTCCGACACTGCTCCGTTGAAGCACTTATACTAATTTATACTTATAATTTGGGCTGGCAATCAATTAAAATATTTAATTGCTATTAATTGCATAATGGTCCATAGTCAATCGTGATTCATCGCAAATGAATTGCACATTTTATCTTTTTAAAATTGTACCTTAAAGGGAGATTTGTCAAGTATTTAATATTATTATCAACATGGGAGTGGACAAATATGCTGCTTTATGCAAATGTATGTATATATTTATTACTGGAAATCACTCAACAACACAAAACAATGACAGATATTGTCCAGAAACCCTCACAGGTACTGCATTTAGCATAAACAAATATGCTCAAATCATAACATGGGAAACTGCATGTGATTATCATAAAGTGGGCATGTCTGTAAAGGGGAGACTCATGGGTACCCATGGAGCCCATTTTCATTCACATATCTGGAGGTCAGAGGTCAAGGGACCCCTTTGAAAATGGACATGACAGTTTTTCCTCGCCAAAATTTAGCACAAGTTTGGAGCGTTATTTAGCCTCCTTTGCGACAAGCTAGTATGACATGGTTGGTACCAATTGATTCCTTAGGTTTTCTAGTTTCATATGATGCCACTCTTACTTTAAACTGAGCGAGTTATGTTAATGCATTAAATAAATTAGTGGCGTTAAAGTGAATTTGCGTTAACACGTTATTATCGTGTTAACTTTGACAACCCTACTTATAATATGTGCACGCATACTGCACATTAAGCCTATAGACCCCTTTTCTGTTAGTAAACATGATGATGAAACATTTCTGTGGGCATAGGAGCGTAGGTGGAGGCAGAATAATTCTCTGAACACGTTAATGCTGGCCAGCAAGTTTTGTACAGTCACTCACTGTCAGGGACCGCGAGTGTTAGTGTTAAAACAAACTTATCAAAAGATAATCTGACAATATCGGCAAAGCGTTTCAGAGATGGAGAGAAAATGTTGCCAATAGTTTAGCTACTGTTAACCGCAGCCAAAGACTCTGAATCCTACATTTCCCATAATGCAACTGGATTGGAGTTGACTCGAGCATTATTATTAGACCTTCCCTGTGTGGTACATATCCAAGTTTTTCAAATGTCACACCTCCAGTTGGAAACACAGGCTTTGTTAACTGTTCCTCATGCATAAAATTTATTGAGTGTCCCTTTAAGGCCATTATGTATTATGCTCATATGCTGCATGTGACATCAGGCATTTTAGAGAATCAGTAGCACTACAGCTGCTCTGTGACAGTAGATATCCCTTTTCACACTGCAAAAAATCATCATCATCACATGATTTTTCTCTGTGATTCAGTCAGTCACTTGTTTCAAGTATTTTTTTACGTACATTTTTGTATTTCTTGATTCTAGTGTGGTGACCCAACTTATTCTTTCTTTTCTTTCTACAAAATGAATTTCTGGAAAATTCTATTAAAAAGATTAGATAAATGAATTTAAGTGCAAAGATCAGATTGTAAATGTGTTTTATACTAATAGCATACTAATTATTATTATTAATAATAATATTATTATGTGTGTGTGTGCGTCTGTATGTCAGACATGAATGAGCACAGCTCCAGGAGTCACAGCATCTTCCTCATCAACATCAAGCAGGAAAACAGTCAGACTGAACAGAAACTCACCGGCAAGCTCTACCTCGTCGATCTGGCCGGGAGTGAAAAAGTACGTTTCCCTCCTTGCAGTCGCCCTCCACCTCTCACAGTCTCCTTCTCTTTGCCTCTGTGGCTTCCCAGTTTCAGCATCTGCATTTTTTTCCAGTTTCAAAAACCAAAATGTCTTATTTTAAAGGTGCACTGTGTAAGATCTGGCCACCTGCTCCAAACAAATAGGGGTTAGCATTTCACCTCTTCTACTGGCTCCATACGATCAACATTTTAAATCTCTTATTAAAAAAAGCCAACTAACAGCAGGGCACGAATAGGCAAAATTTTATCAAACTCCTGAAACTCTGAGAGCCTTCTTCATGTGTGGCGTCGGCCTATGAATTGTGTTTACTGTGCCACTAACGGGGAGCTGTACTGTCCGTGTACATTTAGATAGTTTGTTCATTGGATTATATCTAAAGTGGCAGAAATGAGAACACAAGACAGGACTGGCCGGGGCTAGCTGGTTAGGATGCTCATTTCAGTAGATATCTCTGCAACACAATACATAGGCGTCTTTGACATAACGTCGACACTGTAACCTCTTCGCAATCTGTTGATAATAAAAAAAATTATAATCGAAACAAAAATTCTGGCCAGATCTTACACATTGCACCTTTAACCTTGACTTTCTAACTTTTCTTACTCTCATTTCATATGCTCCCGAAGGCACAGTTTGCTTGCCTGTATTGACGCCGCTGCTTCCTTTCGACAGGGGTCGCTACAGTAATCTGTCCATCAGTATCAGATGTTAATAAGCCAAGGATAGCACTAATCTCCAGTAAACCCATTAACATGCTTTGTCAACATTCTTTTATTAATCCCCTTGTTATTCAATGAACAATACACCTCCCCATCATCTTTGTCATAGTACTTTTTGACTGTTTGGAGAATCAGGACTAGATTGTGATCAGTTTTATTGTTAGTTGTGCAGAGCATCCAGTCTGGCAGTCTGGTCATGATGAGAACTCTCCTGTGTTTGTGTGTTTCTCAGATTGGTAAGACAGGAGCAGAGGGCACAGTGCTGGATGAAGCCAAGATGATCAACAAGTCCCTATCTTCACTGGGAAATGTCATCTCAGCTCTGGCGGAGGGCTCGGTGAGGCAGTTTGCACTTCCTGGGGGGTGTTTGGTTTTCTAGAGCTATTGGTCCAGTGCTCCCATCATAACTGACATTAATTACAATGTGTTTATGATTAGGATTCCTAGAAAGGAGAATTAAAATTATTTTGAAATGTTCCATTTGGCCATCAGCTGAGGTTCTTGTATATATATTTTAGACAATGAGTGATAATAATGTGTAATCTAAAATGTAGGCTCTGGCTTTAGAAATGATGACATTATATCATACTCTGACAAACACAGTATACCTAAAATTAAATATGGAAATATTCAAGGCTCTGGAAAGAGGACCTATCATGCTTTTGTGCTTTTTCCCGTTCCTTTAGTGTGTTATATAATTTATTGTGCATGTAAAAAGGTCTGCAAAGTTACAAAGTCCATTCCAAAGGGAGTTCCTCTCCCCTACAGAAACACTGCTCCTGAACTACCTGCTGAAACGCCTCACTTGAAGCCCCGCCGTTTCTTCTGTAACGTGGTGATATCACCAAGTAACATATCTGTAATACCGGCCTAGTGGTTAGTTTGGCATGGCCTGAAACAAAGCTAGTTAGAGCGGAGCAGGAACTGAGTCCAAAGAGTTTGGTCCAGTTGACCAATCACAACAGTAGGCCAGCTGACCAATCAGAGCAGACTGGGCTTTTCGGGAGGGGGGAGGGCAGGCGCTCAAACAGCGTTTCAGTCAGAGGGTGAAAAGAGGCGCTGCAACACAACCGGTATGAGAAAAATAAAGCTTCTTTAGAACATTAAAGCATGTCAACATGTTCTAGTAGAAACCCAAAATACAAGTATGCACCTGAAAATAAGCAGGATAGGTCCTCTTTAAAAGAAACAATCTCAGCAGGAACTCCATGCGTGTCCTTTGGATTCTAATTTGTGTCCTCTATCAGGGCTATGTACCGTACAGAGACAGTAAGATGACCAGGATCCTGCAGGACTCCCTGGGAGGGAACTGTCGGACCACCATGGTCATCTGCTGCTCACCCTCAGCCTTCAATGATGCTGAGACCAGATCCACACTGCTGTTTGGACAGAGGTACACACACACACACACACACACATACATACACACAGCAGGCACCGATACAATCTGTGAACCACACTGCATGGGAATCATTCTGTTGTATCCAACGGCCCATTTGTCCACAATTGGCCTGTTCTTGTGGGAAGCCAGTGAGGGATCATGTTGTTGTTGCTGCACCAGTGAGTACCAGCGATAGGTCACAGCGCCTTCAAAGAGGAGGATGAACCACCGTGCTTTTTAAAGACTAGAAGAAAGAAGAAGAAGAAGAAGAAGAAGAAGAAGAAGAAAGGCACTTTATTGATCCCCGAGGGGAAATTCAATTTTTGGCTAGCTGGGTAATCTTCCAGTCCAGATTCCAGTATTATTTTGCTAAGCTAAGCCAACCATCTGATTAGCATCCAGATGTGAGAGTTGCATTGATCTTCTTATCTAACTATAGGCAATATTCCCAAAATGCCAGACTATTCCTGAAACGCCCTCCTGGAAACGCTTGCTTGCAACCTGTATCAGAGAAACCACCATCAGCTGAGGTTCTTGTATATATATTTCAGATAATGAGTTTGTCTGCAGTGAGAGTACTTTTAAAAAAGAAATGATTTACATTTGACAGAGCCACAGTGGTTGGGTATCTCATCTATGACATCTCTCAGTTCACTAACAAAGACCAATAATAGTATGGGTCTGGAATAGTTTATTATATATTGAAGATGGAGGGGAGCAATGATGCTTAAATACTTTTGCTGCGGAAATGGGACGTGCATGAGGCCGGGTCTTTGTTCCCGAACTTCGTTATAAAACTTCATTGATCTGAATGGGCCTGTTAATGATACAAAAAAGGCACCATCTGTAGGGAAAACAAAGCCTGTCAGTCAGTGTGCTCTGCAATGATCACAGTCTGTCTATACGTGGCTGGGACCGGTGATGTTACCTTCCTGTCTGACCAGGGCAAAGACCATCAAGAACTCAGTGAGTCTGAACGTGGAGCTGACTGCAGAGCAGTGGAAGAAGAAGTTTGAGAAAGAGAAGGAGAAGAACAAGACGCTGAAAACCACCGTCACCTGGCTGGAGACCGAGCTCAACCGCTGGAGGAGCGGTGAGGACCACGCTGTCCAATGACACCTCACATTTTTACACGCTACATACTTATGCTGCATTATGACATTCAAACAGAGGTAGATGAGCTTGAAGGGAGCATATTACTATTACCAAGAATATCTTTTTTTCTAGTGTTACACATTTTTTACAAAAAGTCTCCGTTCTGATGTATATAGTCACTGATATTTGGGATATACTTTAAGAATAATTGAGGATAATTTGGCCTACTTGTTCGTATCATACATGTTTTTCAGCTGCTGTCCGAGCTTATTTCTCTAGTGTATTTCCCAACCGAGGCAGCAAAATATGTCCAGAAATATAGATGTTAAAAAGGTACAATCCATATGCTGATAAAGCTGATCATTACTTTGGTTTATAATGGTTTGGATGAGATGAAAAGAAGCAACTAAAAATTTTTTGAAGTTCTATCACTTAGTCACGCTCCAAAGAGCTGAATCACACATTGGTCCTATTTTGGGCTTTAAAAGGACGTGCCTTAAGAAAGAATCCTTTGTTTCCATATTAGCAAAATCTGGTCTAGATCTCTTGAAAAATGTGCATGATCACGTCTGCCTTACACTAATCTAAAGACAGAGGAATCTAGAGTTGTCATAGGTCTTCCTCTTAAAACAATAGTTTGATTGATTGAGCGACAAATGAGGGAGGAGGACATCACAGACCCCCCCACACAGACCGGAGCTGATGTCCCCTTTTCTGCTGCCCCCTGCAGGAGAGAGCGTGCCAGTGGAGGATCAGTTTGATAAAGAGAAGGCCAAAGCGGAGGTCCAGGCCCTGGACAGTGCGCCCAACAACGATAAAACGGCACCAACACCTGCCCTCAGCACCCTCCCTGGGGTCCAACTCACAGGGGCAGAGAAAGAGAAGTGCGGGGCAGACATGGCCAAGCTTTACAAAGAGATGGATGACAAGGTGAGGAAATGTGTTGGAGGAAGTGTTCATACAACCTCTTTTTTGCACAACGCTTGTGGTGGACACACACCAAGCATTTCATGTAGCAGTGTGTTGACAAACCGGAGCGTTCACGCCTGTAGCGTGGTTTCATTGATCAAGTCAGAAACATGTTATTGATCTCAGGTGGTAACATCTAATCACACTGAGACCACCTGAGAGATTAAATCTGGGGTAGGTAGTTTATTTTTGGCGTCCCTTCGGTGAAAGCCTGATTCAACGGTGGAATATCCTGCAGGAAAAGTTGCTATTCCAGCATTGGCAGCAAGCGCCCACACTGCAAAGACACATCTGAATATCCTGTGATGTTTGTTTTAAAAAAAACAACTTATCATAACTGTTGAAGGCCACAGGAAACGCCATCATATTAAAGGGGCTGTACGACCATTTTAAACGTCAAAGTCAATTTAAAATGTCAACAATATAACTGTTGGATGTTATGCCATGTTTATGTGCTCTAAATGTTCACACTTTTACGTCCTGCGTCTGTGAGTGTCAGACTGGTTAACTCATCACTGTCGCACCCCCTAACCACACGCTCACACTTTATAGGAGGCAGTGTGGAAAGCAAAGCAGACACACAGATCTGCACAAACTTATATATACACACACAAACCGGGGGGCCTGTTTTTCCTGTCCTTTCTAATTACACAGCTGATATCCAGACACCCACAATGTCTGGACGTATGTTGCACACGCTGTACAAAATACAGTGGACACCCATGTTTACATGTGGTGCAGACCCTCACGGGTCCGAAGTAGTAGGCGAGCGGCATTGCGTGCAGAGCAGCTCCCCACTGCGTCCCAAAACCAAACCCACCCTTCCTAATCAAGCTGATGTTTACATGGACCGCTGGGAAACAAAAAGTGTGAATGCAGGATTTATGACGTAAATGTAAATAGTTTTACTTTACTGCGTTATCCCACTTGTTATTGCCTTCTAAAAGAGGCTGTATTAAACTGTTGCCATGTTCATTTCAGTTCATTTGATTATCACACAAACGAACGCAAACAATGCATACATGTATGTAGAAGGGCTGTCAATCGATGAATATATTTAGTCGTGATTAATTGCATGATTGTCCATAGTTAATAGCGATTCATTTTTATCTGTTCAAATTGTACCTTAAAGGGAGATTTGTCGAGTATTTAATACTCTTATCAACATGGGAGTGGGCAAATATGCTTGCTTTATGCAAACATATGTATATATTTATTATTGGAAATCAGTTGACAACACAAAACAATGACAAATGTTGTCCAGAAACCCTCACAGGTACTGCATTTAGCATAAAAAATATGCTCAAATCATAACATGGCAAACTCAAGCCCAACAGGCAACAACAGCTGTCAGTGTGTCAGTGTGCTGACTTGACTATGACTTGCCCCAAACTGCATGTGATTATCATAAAGTGGGCATGCCTGTAAAGGGGAGACCCGTGGGTACCCATAGACCCATTTTCATTCACATATCTGGAGGTCAGAGGTCAAGGGACCCCTTTGGAAATGACCATGCCAGTTTTTCCTCGCCAAAATTTAGCGTAACTTTGTGACATGCTAGTATGACATGGTTGGTACCAATGGGTTCTTTAGGTTTTCTGGTTTCATATGATGCCTTTTGACAGCCCTAGTGATTTGATAATCTGATGAAGTAAATGTGGTCCTACATTACGTGTAGTATCTCTTTTGGTCAGCAGATGGCGTGATTGGCTGCTGTTCAGTATTGCCTGTAGTTGTAGTGGAAACGAATGAATGATGAATTAAATTTGTCTTTCCCTGTCTCCTCTCCACCGTCCTTACCCTCCTCCAGGACGAGGAGATCAACCAGTTGTCTCAGTTGATGGAGACGCTGAAGCAACAGATGTTGGACCAGGAGGAGGTGACACGACTCCCCCCTTCCTCTCCTCTCCCCTCCCCTCCCTTCCCAACACGGCTAACAGCCGTTCCTGTTAGCACAAACCCAGCCTGACAGCTCATAGCAGACCATTAGTAGCCCTGCAGGAGAGGTCAGACTGTAGCTGACCTGTAGAAAGCAACATTGGAGCCTTACAGATTGAACTCATGAGGATGTATTTAGCTGTATTCTAAAGTATTTAGTAGATCCTGTTATGAACTTTACTCCCCTTTAACCCCCTTCCCTTCCTAGGCTGAGCATCACTTTCTTATCGTCCCTCCCTATCTTCACTGGTAGCTCTTAGCCTCCTCCAGCAATGACCACGACACCCTGCAGACAGAACTAAACCGGATTCTGTCGGAGAACGAAGCCTCCAAGGAGGAGGTGAAGGAGGTGCTGCAGGCCCTGGAGGAGCTGGCTCTCAACTACGACCAGAAGAGTCAAGAAGTCGAGGACAAAGCGCTAGAGTTCGAGGCTCTCAGCGACGAGCTGAACGAGAAATCGGTATTTTTTTTATTTCATCTGAATCCATTAGAAATTATTATTACCTTTGTAAGGCGTGTATTTATTTATGTTATCATCCACCATCAGAGCTCCTTGGCCTCCATTGACACTGAACTCCAGAAGCTGAAGGAGATGACCAACCACCAGAAGAAGAGGGTCACTGAGATGATGTCATCATTACTCAAAGACCTGGCTGAGATAGGCATCGCCGTGGGAAGCAATGACGTTAAGGTTACCAGGCGCGGTGGTGTTTCAAATTCAGAAATATACTAGAAACTAAGAAGAAATTGATAGTTGGCAGAGCAAAAATGGCCTGTTGAAACAAAAATGACATGCTGATTTCAGTGACATTACCGTAGCAATCACGGAACGGTCTGATGACCTCTGGGGGCAACAGCCAATAGTTCTGGGGTAGCCAATGGCCGGATTTCACAAATAGCCAGTTTACACTCAATTTAAAACCACAACAAAATATAGAACTATACTATCATCAGACGATAGCCGATGGGTTCAGAGACTGCATTTCAGCCAATGTGTTCCGCCTCTTTAAATCTCCACACGGACTGTTTACCTGCATGCAACCAAAGCCTGCTCAAACCTGATTGGTCGACACTACTCGGAAATGGAAACCAGATTCCGATACCAAATCTTGCCTCCGGATTCTGCATTCATATGCAGATTATCTGTTTATAGAGATTAATACCACAGTAGCTGAAACATCCACTGCCTGCATCACATGTGTCCTTTGGGCCACATGTTTCCAGTTTATTGTCTTTTATATTCCTCTAATGTCAAATCGTATGCCCTTTGATCAGCTCATTTTCATTCCATTCATCATCACCAAGTATCCAGGCAATACTTGCTCAAATTAGTGATGGATTTGTGTTGGGCTGCAGCAAATATTTATTTGGAAAATGGTGGAAAATGGCCCTTAACGGTGCCTTCAGACCCAAAAATATTCCATTTACCATCACAGATAACAAGAAAATGCAGCAAATCCTCACAATGAAGATGTTGAAACCAGATTATGTTTTGCCAGAAATTACAAAGTATCTGCCGATAAATATTCTGTCGATCGACTTATCAATGAATTGATTTCAGCTCCATGATTAATTATTTCATTTGTTTAGTAATTGTTAAGTCTATAAGATTATAACTACTATAAGTAAATGTGCAGTTTGGTTTCTGTAGATGGGGCTCTCCATATATTTAGCTGTAATAGTTAGTCAGTGGTTTTCTGTGAATCATTGATAGAAATATGCAAAAAAAAAGACATTCACTTGAAAGAAAATGTTACTTATAGTTATACAGACAAAATGACAAAAGGCCTAATTACTATGTTTCCTGAACTCAGCAACAAGAGAGCAGCGGCCTCATCGATGAAGAGTTCACTATGGCCCGTCTCTACATCAGTAAGATGAAGTCAGAGGTGAAGACGATGGTGAAGCGCAGCAAACTGCTGGAGAGCACCCAGGCCGTGAGCACCCAGAAGATGGACGAGACGGAGACGGAGCTGATCGCCTGCCAGCTCCGTGTCTCCCAGGTAACCGCTGCTGCTTACCACCGCTGCCTCTGCCGTCATGGATACTGTCACCATAGTGACAAATGTGGCAGTTAATTAAAATGGCAGATCATGTGGTTATCAATCAAACAGCAGCTTGACAAGTTGATGGGTTTTTTGCCTATCTATCTATGCATGTCTCTGTTCTGGGGTTTAAACAGAGCTGCTGTGGAGTTTGTGTGAGTTTTAATCACATGTGATAGTTTATAACCATTTTCACGTCTTTTTCTTTTTTCCTGTTGGTGTCCAGCATGAAGCTAAAATCAAGTCCCTGACAGACAGCCTCCAGAATGTGGAGCAGAAGAAAAGACAGCTGGAGGAGAATGTGGACTCTCTCAATGAGGAAATAGTCCGGGTCAATGCCCAAGGTGAGCATCACTCACTATGTTGTCTTTAAAGCTGCGGTAGGTAACTTTTAGCAAATATGATAAAAAGTTATTTTATATATTCTGACAGTAGTGCATGAGACTGATAATTGGTGAACAAAATCATGTTCCTCTGTGTCCTCCTAGTGCTCCTTTGCAAGATTTCACAGCACCAAAGGAAAACAACCAATCAGAGCCAAGCTGTCTCAAAGCAGCTGAAAGTTAAACTTTCTCATTTTACAGCTAAACAGTTCACTAAAATATGTTTTTGAAAACATTTGAGGAGAGAAATAGTCATTACAGTAACAGAATATTAATTCATATTTGATCAGCGCTGCCTAGTTTGACAGTTTAATCGGAATTTGCGTGTTTTGCAAGCAGTCATTAACAGCTGCTCGGAGGCTGCTCGGCTCCAGCTCGGCTCGGATTGGTTGTTTTCGTTCGGGTGCAGTAGAAACTTGCAAGTGCCATTAGGAGCACAAGGGGGAGGCAGAGGAACCTGATTTTCTTCACAGATTACCTGTCTCACACAATACTGTCAGGATAAAGAGACAGTTTTATAAAAATAACTTTTTATCATATTTACTCAAAGTTACCTACTGCAGCTTTAATGATCTTCTCAAGCATTTATGATATTATGTTGAAAAAATTGTTGTACTTAACTCAATTGACTAAGCCCAAAAAAATCTGAACCAGGAAGTTTTATATATGGTGGAGTTTTCATGATTCATATTTTTGCTTTATAATATTTTATTTAAAAAAAAAAAAACATGCTACATCAATCCTTAAAAAAACACCATTATTGGTAAAGGTAGTATTTCTAAAAACATTTTTTAAACAAAAGCTGTTTATTTCTATGGAATTTGAAGTCTTTTAATTATAAGTAACTATTATAAGTAATATATATTTGTTGAAATTATTTTATCGGTGTCATTTTGTCTGACATTTTGTAGATGTTTTTAATGAAAATAGTCATTGGTGGGGTAAATCCAGGGGGCTACTTATAATATTGGTATAATGATTCAACACTAATATAACAATTGTGGA
>CAKAKR010001782.1:7540-27736 GCA_916700685.1 Adelosebastes latens | reverse complement strand
GTGAAATGTGCCACGAAGTGTTAAGTGAGAAAAAGGACACATTATTCTACTGTATGTCCTGATGATAGAATACATCTACAGGCTTTCTGAGAGACGCCGCTCACTACATTTCACATTCAATTCTTAAAAAAATAAATAAATCAACCTGCAAGATTTCACAATGCCAGAACAAAAACAACCAATCAGAGCCGAGGAGTCTCTTGCGAACTCAACCAAACGGTCAAACTAGGCAGCTCTGATCAAATATAAATCAATATTCTATTACTTTAATGTCTATTTCTCTACTCAAATGTTCTCAGAATCATCTTGTAGTGCACGGTTTAGCTGTAAAATGAGAAAGTCAAGCCAAAACCATCACCACCTAACGGCCAGAGCAATTGCCGGCGGACAAATAAAAAACAACAACAACTGTCACACACTGCAAGTGAATGAGCACAATATCCAGTTAATATGCAATACCAAAAAAACTGTTCTAATGCATAAAACAGGTCAATTTTAAAAATGATTTGAAAATAGTTAAGAGCAATCACATTAACCAAGAGTGCTATTTTCTCGCTCCGATAAAATCGCTATCGATATCGGGACTGAAAAAGTCGTATCAGTGCATCCCTTAATAAAACGTAAAGCACATTGGTATACAGTAACATAGTTGTACTATAACACTTAGTTTGGAAATATAGGCTTTTGTATAATTTTGGTAAATTTTGTAATGGGAAAAGTAATATAACTTCAATTTTATAAAGTGTAGTGCCACCAAAATTAGTTTAATAAGTATAAACAGGAAGAGACCATTGATGTGTGAAGTGATATTGGTTTTACTACACTGCATAATACTGAAGTTGTTGACTATTTTTCCCATTAAAAATTCAAAAGAATTATGCAAAATCATATTTTTCCAAACTAAGTGTTGTAGTACAACTATGAGGAGATCATTGATGTGTGAAGTAATTTTGGTGGTACTACACTGTAGTATCAAGTTGCCGAAATCGAAGGAGGAAGAAACAAGATTTGATTCTAAAAAAAAAATGTAAGTTTCATTGCTCATAAAGTAAAAGATTACAAATCAATGTGCTACACTCTCAGTTCTTGTTGCACACATTAATAACATGCCTTCACACTGGAGAGAAAGTGCTGCTGCCCTCATGGAACAACAGCCATTATAAGCAAACAGCAAATTGTTCTCCATTAACTTGATTAATTTATATTAAGTTGCTGGTGTCAGACGGAGAAACTGCAGCCAGATCTCCTGTACAACCGTAGAAACAAAGACCAAACATGGGACCCCAGACACAAACTCACACAGTCTGTCAGAGTCCAGACAGCAGGGTCCGCTGTGTTTAACGGTACACACTGTGGAGTACACACTGTGGAGTACACAGTAGGCTCTGTGGTTAAATATAGAAGTTTTATTGGGTTGTTTTATAGCGTGAAGGGTGTTCTCCTATAGAACGCTCCAAGTTCAGGTTTATAGATTTACTCTGTCTGAGTTGGTGCTTCGTGGGCCAAGTTTCTTAATTTGTGTAAAACCAGGCCACAGTTACACAACCAGTCTACCCCCCCGCACCCCCAGGGGTAATCATCAGTTTAAGCAGGCCCAGATGTGGGACAATCAGACCGTGGATAGTGATCTGCTCTGCGGTGGATATATGTTACCCACAAGCCCCAAACCACATGTCTGCTGGAGAAAAACATTTGGCCTAAATATTAATGTAACCCAGAACTTCAGGTCTTTGTGTCTCCCTCTGATGCTTTCAAAGCTGTAAATGAGTGACTAAATGACTAAATGAATGGTGTAAAAGGTGTATAATACCTCCCATTCTCTGCAACTCCAACAGCTTTTTCTTGTTTTAAAGGTGAAATTTGGGTTAAAATGGATAAATAATGAATTAAGGGTTTCTTGTTACTATGTTACAGACTATTTGTTTCTGTTCCTGTGAACCACACTGAGCCGGTGTCATCTGAGGATTACATTCTGCCTTCAAAATAAATGTCATTCTTTTGTACATTTGTATAACAGTTACACTTTTGGAAATATCTAAATATATCTATTAAGATTAAAAAATACAAAGTGTCTGAGAAGTGAAGCCAACGCTGAAGTACATTAAACTCGCATGCTTTCTAACAGCCAGCAGGGGGCGACTCCTCTGGTTGCTAAAAGAAGTCTGATTGTATAGAAGTCTCTGAGAAAATGAGCCTACTTCTCACTTGATTTATTACCTCAGTAAACATTGTAAACATGAGTTTATGGTCTCAATCTCTAGTTTCAAGTCTTCTTCAATACAGCATGATGTTCATTTAGTAAATTATGGTCCCATTTAGAGTCAAATAGACCATAAAGCAGGGGATGCTTTAGGGCGGGGCTACCTTGTGATTGACAGGTTGCGACCACGGCGTTGTTCAGTGTTTGGTTGAAGGCAGTCATTTCCAAAGACTCGGTCGGGACCCAAAGGCGGGTTGCAGGCAATTTTATTAGGGTTGCAAAATTGCAGAATTTCTTCCATCGTCTTTATTTAACGTTTATATCTGCAGAACACCTTTGAGCCACATGAGGGAGCCTGAATCTTTGTAATGTTCTAATAATTGTAGCCTACTTGAATCTACTATGAAAAGCTAGCGTACATTCTGTTTGTTTTACTGATGAGGAAAATCACCAGAGCCTCTTAACTCCACCTAAATGCATGTATTTGATTTATCAAACGTACATCTTCAACATGGCTGGTTTACTTATTCAAGATAATATAAGGTGATGTGGAAATGGCGGTAACGCTGGTCGGGAACGTTCATTTACGCGCATAGTCGGTCTTCCACGATTTATAGAAAAGGTCTATTGTGAATTGTGCAATGGTTTGGCATTTTTAAAAAGTGGGTCCCCATTAATAATGTTTGGGAAACACTGCTCAGGAGTCAGCTGGTAAGTACAGTACAAACATTTGCAAGCCATAATTAGCATTCCGATCAACATCAAAGTTAACATGAATTACGGATGCACCTTGCTAGGTGCTAGCTGCTAAAGGTACCTGGCCCGGTCGGGCCTACAACTTCCCCAGCTCCACCCTCTCGTCCAAATATGGTCACTCAAAGAACGAAGATGGTGCCGGCCAAAATGCCAAACTCGAGGCTTTAAAACCGTAGTCGACAAACCAACGGGTGACACCACGGTGACTACGTCTTCTTCTTATATACGGTCTATGCTTGTAACTCGTCCTGTAGTTGTGGAGCAACCTTTACAAAAATCCATCAAACCCATTTGGTGCTGTGAAAAACATGCTATCATTTGGAAAAATAATAATAAAAAAATCCCAACACCGTTTTTTCCCCATATCCTATATAATTCATCCAATCTTCACAAAACATCACCCAAAAGCTTTGCATGCATTTGTTTTCCGATATAATTGGTTAATAAAGTCCTGGAGGCCTGTAAACACTGCCTTATCCCTGCAATGCAACATCCGATTGCAACCAAGTTTGGACAGATATGGACCCTGAATAAGTCTGTAAAATGTCATTGCACTTCACCCATAGATGGCGCTGTAACATGGACATAACCCAAGGCTTCATTCACACAGGGCTTCTGCTTAATGCTGGTAACTCCTGAACCAGGAGGCGTTCCTCAGGTTATCAACACAGTGCCACCACTCGGCCAGTTATACAGACCAGTCCTGGCGGGTGTGTGAAGCCCATGTAGTGAAGCAAACTTCTGCTTTATAAATGTGAAATGAAAAGCAGCAGCTGGTGACTCCATGTGGAGGCACGTGGCGGTTTGTCCTATAAAGTGTGATCTTTGTGCATCTGGTCCTTATATTGTGTTTTCCTTTCACCTCCTGACTGCAGTCCTTGTTGTGGTCCAGGAGAATTAAGAGTGGTGGGTAAATACAAGTTACATAGAGCTGCTTTTGATGGTTTAAGTGAACTACTGTACTAGGGGAAACAGTGTACATGTGCAGACATGTGACGCTTCCTCAGCAAATTGTCAAATCAGGTCAAGTTCAAGCAATGGAAGAAAGCACTTTATTGTGCACAGTGGGTAGTTGGCAAAGGAAAGGGCTGCTGACCCCGATACATACAAATATGTGTGTGTGAGCAATGTCTGACCTTCATGAACATGCTGAAGCCGGTCTTGAGCAGGTCAGTGAGGCCTCCAGACATGTGCTCGATGTCGGGACATTCACGTCTGTCGGGGTGGAAGACTTCCTCCAGGATCTGCCGCAGGAAAGGACGATAGGTCGCCTGCAAAAACATCAAACAACACATTTATTTAAACACGACACCTAAAAACACCCCCACTGTTTTATTTCTAAATATAGACGTGTCAAGAGCGATATTCTGCAGTTTGTGAATATCTGTGTATAAATGTGACTGGCTCCTTCTATTAGCCTCTGAGTGAACGGCCGTGGGTGTGAGAGAGAGACACGGTGGAGTTATAAAACAGCTCCGGTCGACCAAACAGGCTGCGAACTTATGAGTCACTTCAGAGGAGAGGAGATTGAACACATCAGGACGGAAAAATCCTGCATTGTTGGATGTGGCTAAAAACAGCACTGTGGTCTATTCTGAGTGAGCGTTAAAGAGGATAAATCAAGTCAAGAATCAACACTTAGTCTGTCAGAACCTCTGAAAACAGCTTTCTCTCAATGGCACCAACGAAACTATTCAAACTACCATTATATTGTTATCATCATATTACATGATACCCAGACATTTAAAGAAAATTCTAGGTAATTTAAATAAAATATAATGAAATAAAATGAAATAAAAATAAAACTCTTGTCAACTTGTAGTCATTGTTTTTAGTCATGCTACTGACATGGCTCTAGGGACGCTAATGTCAGTCCACCACTTTGGTCCAGACTGAAATATCCCAACAACTATTTCATGGATTCCCATCAAATTCTGTTCAGACATTTATGGTCCCCAGAGGATGTATCCTACTGATTTTGGTTACCCCCCTCCTTTAGTGCCACCATGAGGTTCACATCTGTGTTTCTTTGTGAAAAGGATTACCATGAAATTTGGTGAACACATGTTCATGTCCTCCTCATCACAAGTAATTACTTTCACATCAGCTTCAGCTGTTCTTTGTCTGTTCCACCTTGAGCTCAATCAGGCCCCGACCCGACATGAACCTGCATAGTTTCTGTCCAAGCCTGACCCGAGCCTGAACCACGGCAGCAGTTGCGAGCCCGAGCCTGATTAAAAACCAGAATTTCCACAGTAAAAATAAAGTATAAAATGTATTACAAGCTAAGGTCAACTAAAGTCTTTCAGTCTTTTCAGACATCTTTCTGACATGCGCCTTCTCCCACTGAATGTTCAGCACAGCCCAAAAACGGTCATATTACAGACTATAAGGTCTGCATAAAAAAAAACACACACCAGGAAATAGGCTTGCCGCCGTAGACGGTGTTACCGGTGTTACACGGTGTTACCGGTGTTACACGGTGTTACCGGTGTTCGGGCATACACCGATTACATTACTTGCCCATCGCCCCCGGCGTTGTTTTGTTTTTTTAATAGAAGTAAAGTTAGTTCATTTTCATGTATCAGCAGCGTGTTATCAATGATCATAGTCGGACGACGGACGCTACAAAGTGAAAGTGTCCGTACGGAGTCTCAGCTCTGAGTAGCAGGAGTCAGATTTCACACACGGGACGAGAGAGAGTTGACAGACAAGACGATGGCGAGGATTTGGTGTCAAAGCGAAAAGCAGAAGAGCGTATTTGGCAATGTTTCGGATTTAAACCCAATGCTATAAGAGAACCATAACGTTAATGAATCGTCATGCTGAGGACGGAGTCTATGGAAACCTGCAGAGAAAGCTCTGCCGCAGATATTGCGTCGTAAAATTCTCCGGTGTAATCGGTAACACCGGTGTTGTCACAAGTTTATTAACCGGTGGGAAAATTTCCTCACCGTCACATCCCTACCGGGAAAAAACCCAACTTGATTAAAGCTCGAGGGAATTTTGAGAAATTACAGGCCGACCCAGGCGGGTTGGGTCGGGCCCAATCGGGTTAAGGCAGAGAATCAAACCTCTAGTTCTACCAACTTCTGACATAAGCAGCTGTGTCTGTTCTAAGACGTGCATGTTGTTGTTTCGTAGGGTTTTAACCATGTTTATCTGTTTTTATTCGCACATTGAGCTCACAGTAAATGCTGTGTATCTCTTATGTGTATAGTCTTGAATCGCAGTAAAGTTTTGCTTGTACTTGTTTTGTGCCAAGTAACTAATGTTAGCATGCTAATCAGGTAAACATGATACCTGCTAAACATCAGCATGTTAACGTAGTCATTGTGAGCATTTAGCGCAAAGCACCGCTGTACTTAAAGGAATACTTCACCCACAAAATGACCACAATTACTCGCCCCGTGTTACCATGAATTCTTGAAGAAAACTTTGTTTTTCTCGCCTGCCTCCAGTCTTGATGAATTGAAGTAAAAGGAGCCTCGTTTATATGAAAACATCTGTTTACAAACTCTCACACAACTGGTGCAGAATAATCCAAGTCTCATTTATCCAGTCGGACGCTCACTACTTCCCAAACACATGCATCTTCATTCAAACCTAACTATTTAAAGTTCCCATATCGTGCTCATTTTCAGGTTCATACTTGTATTTTGTGTTTCTACTAGAACATGTTTACATGCTTTAATGTTCAAAAAACACATTATTTTTCCCATACTGTCTGTCTGAATATACCTGTGTTCACCTTCTGTCTGAAACACTCTGTTTCAGCACATTTCAGCAGAATTGCGTTGCTAGGCAACAGCTTGGGTCCATGTTTACTTCCTGTCAGCTGATGCTACATTCACATACACTGCAACAGGAAATAAATTGGGACACATTTAAAATGTTTACGTTTAAAATGGTGTTGAATAGTCTATAAATTTTAGATTTGTGACATCACAAATGTACAGAAATCCTGACAGCTTGTTTTTCAAACACACAGTTTCTGAATACGGGCTGTGCGTATTTCTCCGTGGATTGAGTGTTTCGATACTTTCACAGTATTTATGTCGCACTTAAACCTGCTTCATAATAAAAAAAAATGACTTGGGAAAAACTCACTTTTTACAATATGGGATCTTTAAAAGACTTCCACATAAACAGTCTTTGCAGTCGTGCTACTCGTCCGTGCAAGTCCAAAGTGTTTTAAATAGAAAGGTGAGAGTTTGTAAACGGATGCTTTGATATAGTTTTTCTGTTGTTAAACGCCGCCTCAATTTACTTCAATTCATCAAGACTTTTCTACATTTTTTGATTCAGAGAAAAACTCTTCAAGAATTCAAAGTAACACGGGGTGAGTCACTGATATACAAATTGTCATATTGTGGGAGAAGTATTCCTTTAAGTACACCTTCACAGACTCTTAGTCTTGTTTTCCTAGCAGTAGAGGAGTTTGTTGACGTTTGATAAAAAACACATCTGAATGCAGCAGGCCAGCCATACTTTGGCTTATTTTTGAGAGTATGTGCTGATGAACATAAACATAGTGACAACATCATATGACATAAGCTGCCTCTCCATAACAGTCAACAGCACCTGGCTAGCTCACTGTTCCATAGTTATGAGCTGCCTCGCTTTCACAGGCAACATATTTCATCACTTTTCCCCTCAGTCTAAAAGCAGGAGTTTCAATAAAACATTGATGTCTTTGAAGGAGCAGAACCTCAACTAAAGCCTCAGAAATGCTTTCTAATATTCTTAAAAGGTGATCCATGAAAAAAAAGGACGTTCTGCCCAGCTACCCAGCACAGAGTGAACCATTTATAGGCCTCAACGCCGGCCGAGAGAGAAAATTCTAGACATTTTTTTTGCTCCATGGGAGTGAAGTTTGCTGTCTCAGAGAACAATAAGGTCCCAGATAAGACTTGGCAGAGGTTTATTTGCGTACTCTGAATAGCTGAAGTCTTAAAATAGACTGATAGGCTGAATATCTTCCAGTAACTTTCCTCATTTTACACAACAGTGACACATCAGGGCTATATGCCAAAATGTGAGCGAGGTATGGAGCAAAACATTTTCTTTGGATGTTGTTGGAACATCTGGACACTCCATCTAGCAAACTGTTGATTCAAGCATTACATACACACACACACACACACAAATGCTAATGCATCCAGGTGTTTCTGCCCACAGGCATCCTGTCACCTCGACGTGGAGCATCAGTCCGCATCATTCTTAACTCCTCCAGTCCCCCGAGGAACAGCCACATTAGGCCGGGGGAAGTCCTGCTGTCCATGTTGTATAAATCACGAATTACATAAACTAACATTTACTTCTACCAACATGACTTTAATGCATGGGTCAACTGAGCTGTGAGTAAACACATTAATGATTCACCTCCGGATGAATAACACTCTCTCACGCACACACACACATCACACAACCAGCAGCATCGCAGGCATAAATAATTACGAATCCAGCCCACAGTCACGCACATTTTCATCTGCTATCCAAAAAGCAATGCCATTTAATCACCGCCAGCGACACCCACATGATGAAAACAATATTAGAATTAGTCATATGATAATAGCAGCGCTTAAATATTCGTCTGCACACACAAACATGCGAGCGCACCCCCTCTCTCTCATGTGAGTATCAGTTTCCCCCACAGGTTTTCTTGGCGTAGAGGTGATTGAACAAATTAATGTTCGAAAAACAACACGCACAGCACAGAGAACAGAACAGACTGGAATGTCTTTGGGGATAATGTGGTCAGAAGTATAATGAAGTTGTACTATGCATCTCATTTAAATCCCTTAAAAACACGGCACACTTACTTAGCTCCTTTTTTTTTTTTTTTGGCAACCTCACAGTGACGACAAGGCTCCAGGGAAGTCACTGGCACACAGAAAAAATGTTGAATTATTCCTTTAAAGGACTGAAATGAGCTGCACTGTAGAACTTTATTAGAACTTTGACTAGATTATAGGAGTAAATGAGATGTGTTTTTTCCAATTTAGGCAAACTTTAGTTTTGCTTCCCAGTATTCAGGTTCAACTGAGGTGGTAAAGGTTGAATGGTTGAAGCCATGTTGATGTATTCAACGTGTCCTCACTCAGCGGTTCGTATGATATCTTACGAAAAGTTATTTTATTATTTTTCGTGCGTTTTCCTATACTTGGTTAGGTTTAGGAAAAGATCGTGGTTTGGGTTAAAATAACTGGTGGTGTTACTTAAGTATGAAAGTTACGTGATAAATAAGTCAAAATTTGGGATAAAATGATTACGGAGGTGGTGTTAACTTAAGTACAGAACTTATGTGATAAATAATTCAATGTTTGGGTTAAAATAACTACGGAAGTGGCGTAACTTAAGTACGGAAGTTACATGACAAATAAGTCAATGTTTGGGTTAGAATAACTACAGAAGTGGCGTTAGTTAACTACGGAAATTACGTGACAAATAATCCAACGTTTTAGTTGAAATAACTATGGAAGTTGCGTTACTTAAGTACAGAAGTTATGCGACAAATAAGTCAACGCTTGGGCTAAGACAACTACGGAAGTGGCGTTACTTAAGTACAGAAGTTATGCGACAAATAAGTCAACGCTTGGGCTACGACAACTACGGAAGTGGCGTTACTTAAGTACGGGAGTTCTGTAAAAAATAAGTTAATGTTTGGGTTAAAATAACTGAAAATGGTGTTACTTACATACCGAAGTTACGTGACAAATAAGTCAACACTTGGGTTACGACAACTACGAAAGTGTCTTTACTTAAATACAGAAATTACTTAACATATAAGCCAACGTTTGGGTTAAAATTACTACGGAAGTGGCGTTACTAAAGTACAGAATTTACGTAACAAATAAGTCAATGTTAATATTAAAATAACTACAGAAGTGCTGTTACTTATATATGAAAGTTAAGTGAAAAATAAGTCAACACTTGGGGTAAAATAACTACGGAAGTGGCGAGTCTTAAGTACGGAAGTTACGTGACAAATAAATCAACGTTGACTTCTGGTTTCACTCGGGACATGATCAGCTGTCTCCTGGGTGAAAGTCTGGTGTTTTTAGAACCACCCATCCACCCTGAACTCCTCCCTATGTGGACTTTGTGGCTCTTTATGCTACGCAACCCTTCCTGGCTCACGATTACGTGATTTACATACAAATTATGTGGGTTATATACAATAGTGCATTACTTTTATGAGAACAGCCTGATGTATTATATGTAGGTAATCATTTTCCATAAGAGAGAATGTTTATTATAGATAATATGGACAATGAGTCTATACCTCACACAGCTTCTGTTCACGTGTCTGTGTACTCTCCCTTTGCTCGGTAGTCATACTGGAGGTTCTCATGTTCGCCCATGTGCCTCAGTTCAGTGTAGACGAGGATGATTCATTTTCTTGTTTCTATGGTTTATGATCGGTTATGGAACTCTCCCCTTGTCTCAATCTTCAAAAGATTTAATAACAGTGTGAACGCTCGCCGCAATAAAACTGCCATCATGAAGTGTTTCTCAGACAAGCGGAGGTCAATAGATAGCATTAGTCTCCAGCTGTTACAGCCTCCATCACTCTGAAGCACTGATGTGTTCTTCCAGGAAACTCTACAGTGTTACTCACAGCATGACATGTGTGCTCAGGAGAAGTTCAATTTTCTTGCGGCGCTACAACGAGTTCATGTACGAGAGCTGCTGTCTGCTGGTTAATGACTGATTAATTATGGCTGGAATAAACGGCGTGTAATTGGAGCCATCAGAGAAACTGTAAAGCTCATCTATATTACAAAATCCATTTGCGTTTGTCAATAAAATGCTGCATTTAAATGCAGAGTGAAAGCTTAATTACTGAAGGTAATCAGTGGTATTCATACAATAATGCCGGAATGTAAAATGATCCCGTTGACAGAGTCTTATTTCAGGCTTTGTGAGAAACAAAATCATTAATCTACATTGAAGAAAAAGACAGGAGTAAGAGGTTCTGACCCGTGTCAAAGCCTCTTGTTTCAGTCTGTACCGACGGGAAGGAGAGCGCCGCACTTGAAGGGAAACGAGAGGAAGACATCTTGACCTACAGGTATTGGCTTCATCAGTGGGGGGGATGCGTGCTGAGAGGAGGCTGATGGATTTCTGATGTTTCTCAAGAACAGCCAGTAGCTGGCAAATATCACGCTGTTCTCCTTTTATATTAAATCATTTTCATAAGGCAGCAGGAACAAGGACAGGCAGTCCTGTCCTCTCCAAAGAGCAACATGTATGCTGCTCACATGCATGAACTCACACCCCAAACACATCGGGGCTTCTTGCAGGAAGCAATATAACAACAAATTTCCTCTTATTTTTGTTCGTATCCACGATTTATTCTTATTTTTTTTGTTAGTAGCCATTGATTTCTGGGATGTTTTCTTATTTTCTTCTGTATAGGAGAACATTTTAGGAGAGGTCGAGAGCACGCTCACCTTATTTTTACAGTCCACAGATTGTTTGTCTGACACAAGGAAACATACATTTTAAATTTAAGGAACATAAAAAATGCATGAATATCATGTAATCAAATTTAGATTATCATATATATATTTTTTATAGATTTTAGAGTAATTATAATGATTGGATTATTAAAGGAATACTATTGGTCAACTGATCCCAATTAAGATGATAAAAACTCTTGGATGATGTTGTCTGCGTTCTGCTTCTGAATGTCTTACATACTGCTCTTCGATGCTTGTACTGATGCTCTTGAAAATCATGTTTAATTTGTTTAAGTTCATTACAGCCTCACAGCCTCTTTTTGGTGGCTGCACTGAGATGCAGAGTAATGACATTCAGCATTAAAGCTTGTTGACGATTAGACAGAAAAAACTCTCAGATTTGGTTTTTGCTTCTGAGGCTGAACTAGAAAACTAACTTTAATGTACTCAGACAGCAATTAATAATCTCATAGCCGCACAGAGTTAAAAGAATATTTCGACCTTTCCTGCTGAGAGTTATATGAGAAGATTGATATCACTCTCCTCTGTGTGCAGTGGAGAAGGGTCTAGCTGCAGAGCTCCAGGCTCAGGCCCACCTCCTCCGTCAGACCCTTTCAGGTCCCGAGCTTGGAGAAAGAGATGATGTCTGAAATTGTGTAGCCTACACCAGAGGCGATCATCAGGATAGCATAGCATGTGTTTATTAGTTTGAATAAACCACACAACCTCCACCAATAACACCAAGGTAAAATAAAATAATAAACATATTTCCGAAAATGTTGCATTTTTCCTTTAAGCTTTACTGTATATTGCTGAATATAAACTATTAAACTATTAGAATAATAGCATGAAAATGGATGAAATACTCTGATTTTATCTCACTGTTCTGCTGTACGCTGGAGCTCCAGCTCCTCCAATGAGAACAAGGCTTTATAACTAACGGCTTCATGACTGGATGAATGGCTTATGTAAGAACTGGACAAATAAAAGCCTCAATCAATATCATTGAAAAGACAAGAAGAGAAGGGCATAGAAGTCTGTGCTGCTTTTGTTCAAGCTCATCTCTAGTTTGGTCACGTCCACGTTATTTGTCTAAGGAAATACATACGACCTGTTGAACCTTCATCGACTAACCTTTATGCTCCTGACCTATCATTTTCTGAAGAAGCTGCCCAATCAGAGAGAAGGACAGCGGTGGACAAGCAACACTGTTGACAGTCCTGAAGAAAAGGAAGGAGTCTTGCATGAGGACAAAGATTTCAGATGCACACAGAGACCAGTCTGAGTTACATAAGCTCCAAGAAACAGTTTCTGAAGAAGTGAACCCCTCTCGTTGCTCTATGACGCAAGCTTGAGAGGGACAAAAGCACCGAAGGTCACAGGTGCTCGGCTGAATCCGTGGCCGTGTTACTGCCGCAGCAAGAAGAGAGCAAAAAAATAGGTAAATAAAACATGAAGGGAACCAGCTGTGTGCTAGAAACAATAACTAAATATTCTGCCTTTCATAAGACGTATGAAACTGATGTTATCATTTGAATATGTTAAGTGTTTGTGTGCATGTATGAAAGTGTGTTATGTAAGTGTGTCCTATATTCATATATGAATAACTGATCATAGGCAGATGCAGGTATCTCCGAGGAGAAGGAGGAGAGAGAAACAAAATAAATGTTAAATGCATAAATAAATGGTAATTAAAATAAGTTGATAAGTAAGTTCAATAACTACATAAATAATAATAATACAAATAATAATAATAGTAAGGAAAAAATAAAAGAAAATAGTACTAAAAATATAAAAAACTAAAAACAAATAAATAAATTATAGTAATAGCAATAATAATAGTAAAATCAATAATAATAATAATAATAGAAATAATAGTAAGGAAAAAATATAGGAAAATAGTACTAATAAAATTAAAAAAAACCCGATAGTAATAGCAATAATAATAAGATTAAAAACAACAACAACAACAATAATAATAGAAATAAAAGTAAAAATAAGTAAGTAAATTAATCATAGGGGATATAGATATGTTGTTGGAGCAGCGATGGTGGATTGCAGTCGACGTGTGACTGAAAACATAGAATAGACGAATATAGAAGAATAAACTAGGGCTGTCAAAGTTAACAAGATAATAACGCGTTAATGCAATTTGTTTTAACGCCACTAATTTCTTTAACGTAATCGATATTTCGGTGGTTGTAGCAGCTCAGTTTTAAAGCTAGAGTGAAGATACTGGCATCGTATGAAACTACAAAACCTAATGAATCCATCAGTACCAACCATGTCATACTAGCTTGTCGCAAAGGAGGCTAAATAACGCTCCAAATTTACGCTACATTTTGTTGAGGAACTGTCATGGGTATTTTCAAAGGGGTCCCTTGACCTCTGACCTCCAGATATGTGAATGTAAATGGGTTCTATGGGTACCCACGAGCCTCCCCTTTACAGACATGCCCACTGTATGATAATCGCATGCAGTTTTGGGGCAAGTCATAGTCAAGTCAGCACACTGACACACTGACAGCTGTTGTTGCCTGTTGGGCTGCAGTTTGCCATGTTATGATTTCCGCATATTGTTTTATGGTAAATGCAGTACCTGTGAGGGTTTCTGGACAATATCTGTCATTGTTTTGTGTTGTTAATTCATTTACAATAACAAATATATACATACATTTGCATAAAGCAGCATATTTGCCCACTCCCATGTTGATAAGAGTATTAAATACTTGACAAATCTCCCTTTAAGGTACATTTTGAACTGATAAAAAATATGTGATTAATTTGCGATTAATCACGCTTAACTATTTTAATCGATTGACAGTCCTAGAATAGACATGTTGTATTTGTCCCAGTGTTTGTGTGTTTTAGACCTGGTGAACTCCGTCGCTGGCGGTGTAGACCGAGCGCAGCTGCTTCAGGTGGTCTCTGGTGTGGCTCAAACCTCGGAGGGTCTCGAACATCTCCCCCACAGCGGAGTGGGCTCGCTCCGTGGTCAGCTCCTCGGGATTTGCACAACCTGACATGAGATTGACATAACAGAGGAAAATAGTTTCATATAAAACCAGAAACACCTCACGTGTCTTCAAAAACTGACCTGAGAAGAAAGCTAAACATGCAAGAAAACATTTGCATCTGCAGAAAAAAAAGCCCGTAAGATGTAACATTTTGCTTTTTGTGGGTAATTTTCTCAGCTGGGTGTGCGCTGAAACCAATTATGAAGGTAAACGCATGGCAGCAAGAGGACAAGAGCTCCTTTATTCCAGCAGAAAACAGCGCCGTCTAATCAAAAGCTACTGTTCCCCTCCTTTCTAAAGAAGTGCGTAGGGAAGCAAAGACCTGCTGGGAAATAAACCCAAAATGACAGAGCATAAGATAAAGGAGAGAAAGTAGAGTATAAAGAGTATAAGAATGTGAAAGTAAACAGAGAGAAAGTGAGGGGACGGAGAGATAGTGAAAGAAGTTAGAGGACGATAGCCAAGCAGGCCGTTTACAGCGCCGTTGGCAAAGTAGGTCGACTGTCACCTGCACTTCCCCCTGGAGCTGCTCAGGAATGTGGCTGCTTTCTGTTAACTAGAAGGTCAGCTGTGTTATAGAAGCTATGAAAGAAAACCTGGAAACTCTGACAGCAGCTAACTGTGAAAGGCTCAGAACGAAGGACATTGATGACTCCACCATCAGTGCTGCAAATCAGCAAACTTATGTAAGTTTTTTTTTTTAGCATATATGCATTTTAAAAGAATATTTCCATATTCTCAGAACTATGACAGACTTTCACTGACTGGAACCAATTCCTCCCAGTCAGATGCTTTGAACTGGGTGCTGGGATAAGAAGATTAAGCCACAAGAGCCACTTCATGTCTTCCTCCTCTCAGGGCTCTGTTGGTCCCCTCTGTGATATATAACAAGTATATAATAACCTCTATTGTGTTTATTTATATGTAAGGGACCCTGCACAATATTAAACATTCGATGTATAGACCCTTTTACAGTTTGCAAACAACATGACGTATGTACCTGTGTGCACACAGTTTGGCAACGGAAGTCCGATGGTGCTATGCATGGGTATTATGCTCGACTCAAACTGCTGTGCGTGACTTCAGCCTCCGCGGGGGTACCATCGAACCCCGGAAACTCATGTAGAGCTCTTACTTCAAGATTATATAACAAGGTGTGAGCTAACATATCATACAGCTCTGCTATAGACACATATATATGTGAGTGTTGAAGATAAGATCCAACATTACAGAGGACATAAAACTCTCCCTTAATGAAGACTGATGCTGTTACTGCCTGTAATATACAGTCAAGTTATAGGATGTAAGGGAAGCTGTGTCACTCCTAAACTGACCTGCATGAATACTTCATTTTATTTGGCACTTTATATACGTTGAGGAATACATCAATGTCAGCACAGTTAGATAACGCAGACCCAACAGCTGGACTCTGTCAAAGCTTTAATCTGTTATTTGTTCTCCGTTAGTTCCCTTTCCTTTTTGTATAGACGATATCAAATTCAGCACGGCAAATCTTTGTTTTGAGTTGCTGTCCTGGGGAATGTGAAGCGTCTGGCCCGGCGGTTTGCTCTGGCTGTGAGGTAAAAACAGCAGGGCTGTTTGACGGAGCGGAGCGTGAAGTCTCAGTCAGATGTGGGTCTTATCTCTCCAGACACCCGCAGAGGAGAAAGGCATCCTACAAAACAAACACCTGATGTTTGTCTCCGAGCGTTTACACCGTTAAAAACACAAGAAAATGGTGAATTACGACATGTAAATATGCTGTAAATTTAGCTACATGATGTGGCAGTAACTATGTGTTGAAACCAGCTGCTTAGTGTGCAGATACATTAGGAGCGCTCGGTGGGGGGAGGTGTGTAAATCTGTTGCTTGCGTGTCCTGCTGTGAGGGAGCTGGTTGACTTGTTGCCAAAGCATACAGTGCAGGCCCGGGGGCTGGATCTGGGGCTGCTGGATGCAGGCCTCCCTCCCTCCCTCCCCGCCCTCCCCGCCCCCCCCTTTAAGGCAATCTGTGGTTTAGATGTTGATCCTGGTGCTGCAGATCCTGAGCACGACCAGGTGCTGATCCGGGAACATCCACCTTGGCTGTGAGGATGAACACCTGCGTCTGAATTCATCTCACGCAACGCCGCCACCATAACGGCACCACATTCACAACACCAACACCGTCAGATGTCTCTCACGCATGTGAGCTGAATTACGGTTCGTTCAACTCATAATAAATGCTTATTAAATTGAATGTCTTCTAGCATAATTTATTGTCTTCATATGATTACAGCTTCTGTGAAACTGACGGGAAATGATGAGTAAGTACATGCCACCTACGTCACATTTACCTCCTGAAACTACTCAGTTTAACGGTCAACAACTTGTTTACAAAAAGACAAAGTAATATCCCAGACTGACTCAGCACTGAGAGGGAGAGATTAAGGAGAGAGAGAATTTAGTTTGGTCTCTCGAGTAAGAGTCCAAGCAGGAAATGGTTGATTGAGGGTTTCCTTAATTAGATCTAAGAGAGCCGGAGGTGAGCAATAGTTTCTAGGAGGGCTGAGAGTGTAGACTGTGACGCTCAACAGGTGGAGAGGAATGTAGCACTAATGGAGGGAGCTGGATGGATTAATCAAAATCAACAATAAAGTACTGCAGAGAGAGACGTGATGCAATCAAAGACTTAATGTCGCCATTTTACGACAGCAACAACTCGACCTGCATGTTTAAGTAGTATTACAGTCAGGTCGACATGACTGATGTCGGCGAGTCTCTGTCAAAGAAGGTCTAGCATGTTCCTGCTGTCACTTTTGTGAGTGCATACTGTGTAGATTATGACCCATGAAACAAGCCCTCTAACAGAAGTAGTATTGTACTACGCTGCTCATTATATGCACAGACTCGACTTCATATAAAAGCTTCTCTGATCTAAGACGAGCTTTGTTCACTTGAGCAAAATGTAAACTTTATGAGGTAAAAAGAAATGGAAACTGGTGAGAGCTATTTTCAACCTCAGATTAATACACATTTGGTGCGTACTGAGGAGCGAATCCACAAAAGGATTGCGCGAAACTGTGTGATTCTCAAAGCACCTACAAAGGGTGAAATGCACCCCGAACTGTGCTGCCAAGCAAATGGCGTCTCGTGCTCCTGTGCTATTTGCACATATACCGATCAGCCATAACATTAAGACCACTGACAGGTGAAGTGATTAACATTTATTATCTTGTTACAATGGCACCTGGCAGTGGGTGGGATATATTAGACAGCAAGTGAATATTTTGAACTTTGAACTTTCTGTTGGAAGCAGAAAAAATGGGCCAGCGTAAGGATGTGAGCGACCTTGACAAGGGCCGAATAGTGCTGGCTAGACGACTGGGTCAGAGCATCTCCAGAACTGCAGCTCTTGTGGGATGATGCAAAAACAGTCCAATTCACAAAGATCAGCGCTGATAACCACATGCAGTTACAGTGAAATTATTAGTGTCTTCAGAGAGTTGGTGGTAACTGACAGACGGAGATATTAAATCCCAAATATGGTTTCTCTCTGTTACGTTTAAATTCCTTGCCTGAAGTTTTGAGGAAAGACTCTGCACCTCGTCGTCAGGACCTGGAGCTCGAAGTCTAAACATTTAATTTTTCCTTTTCAACACTCATATTTTGACACATAGATAATTGTAATCACACACAAAAAATGGCAAATTGCACTCAGCTGCAAAACTTTATGGGCGTGTTTGCACTGTGATATCATTAGTGAAATATCTTTTGTGAATCGGACCATGAGACGGGTAGATAGCGGTTGCAAGTGATGGACAATTCATGGTGCTATCAGCGGGCGCAATACATTCTTTGTGAATTTGCCCGTGAGTATTTACGGCAGCAGGACGGTGTACGATTGACTCAAAATACACTAATGCTCATTAAAGTATTTGTAACAGTTTGACGCTCTTTGTGATATACAGTATATCTTGTGTGGCTTTGGTTTGTTAGTACGGTCAATTCATTTATTATCTTGGTATTTTTGTGAGATTTGTTATGGTTGTTGTTAATGCTAAAACTTAAAATGAGGTCATTTTTTTCACTCTTGCAGTTATAATATTACACAACAGTTGAGCAAACAGAGGCTGGATGTGTGTAAATAATCTGGTGGAAAAAATGAGAGAGAAATGTGAAAGTGAGAAGTAATTTGAGTCCATTACCTCGGCCTTACAGGAAAGAGAACACAGAGAACATGGAATTAGAAAAACACAGTCTGTTTCCTCAACAACCCTCAAAACACTGCAACCACTCTCCATCCAGGCCCGACACCACAATCACAACTAATCGCTCCGTACTTATCAGAGGAATGCAGACGACGAGGCTGCTTAGAAATATACCGGCTTATTTTTTAAACCTGATCAAAAATTCTATTCTGGTCGGAGAAAGAAAAATGGGATTTTTAGAGAGAGATAGAGAGAGAGAGAGAGAGAGAGAGAGAGAGAGAGAGAGAGAGAGAGAGTTTACAGTATATCAGGAAGTGGAACGCTGGGTTGTTCCTGTATCTCAGGATGAAACAAGAGAGACAGGACGTGGTGGCGTTTTCAGAGCTACAGGCTCCTTTCTCCTTACAAGATGCTAGCTGTTACCATGGCAACCGTGTCACCTCTAGGTCAGGAGGAAGTCACTTCCGTGTGATGCTATCATGAGACTGACATAATGACAGCTCTACTGAGGAAACCTGCACATATAAGGTTATACGATGCTTTTACCTTCAGTAGGATGACATGAGCCTTTCATTCATTCATTAGAATACCTCTCTAACAAGCATCTTTAGCACAAATCAGCCCAATGATTTAACAAATAATATAACACGGCTTTGTTGAATGCTCGATTCTGATTGGTCAATGACTGCGCTCTATGGTCTGTTATTTCTGTATAACAGACTGTTGCTATGTAGAACAGACCGTTGCTATGTGTAACAGACCGTTGCTATGTGTAACAGACCGTTGCTATGTGTAACAGACCGTTGCTATAGGCGCAGTTCTGATGTCAGACTCTGGAGGACCATTTTTGTGTAAAATTATTGATTTCTTCAGTAAGTAGCCGTGTAATAAGCGGGATAATGTACAGCTAGCGGGTCATTGTTGTGAAAGAATCCCCTTCAGGGCGATGCAAGAACCCTTGCCCCCTGTCGGGGTTTATTTCACAACCATGACCGGCTCACTGTACATTATGCCTTACATATTTAATTTGCAAGAATCTATTTAATTGATATGATATTTATAAGCAGCCTCGTCGTCGTCTACATTCCCCTGATAAGTACGGAGCGATTAGTTGTGATTGTGGTGTCGGGCCTGGATGGAGAGTGGTTGCAGTGTTTTGAGGGTTGTTGAGGAAACAGACTGTGTTTTTCTAATTCCATGTTCTCTGTGTTCTCTTTCCTGTAAGGCCGAGGTAATGGACTCAAATTACTTCTCACTTTCACATTTCTCTCTCATTTTTTCCACCAGATTATTTACACACATCCAGCCTCTGTTTGCTCAACTGTTGTGTAATATTATAACTGCAAGAGTGAAAAAAATGACCTCATTTTAAGTTTTAGCATTATCAACAACCATAACAAATCTCACAAAAATACTCAACTGTTGTGTATTGTTATAAATGCTGGAGTGACATATTTATTTGACCTCAGTTTTAGCATTAAAATATGCAAGAATCTATTTAAAAATCAGCTAGAGGTGTCCTTGACCACAGAAATTCTTAGTCGACTAACGCTCATACGATGTTGT
>CAKAKR010001779.1:0-11985 GCA_916700685.1 Adelosebastes latens | reverse complement strand
TTTCTGATACACAAGTTAATTCAATAGGTAGGAAGAGGCCCCGGAGCTGTTGATGTCTTACACAGAAGGTTTATTGAAGCTTGATCAAGGAGCAATTGTCAGGTCTCCACCATTGAGGTGCTCTCTGCATGAAGGCCTCACAACTCTGCCCTTCCTCCCTGGTGCTCAGTGTTTTACCCTTATCATGTTTTGACTTACTCGGTTCCTCTGGCATCTCTGACCCTGGTTGCCCCAGCGACAGGCTCTATGGTCCCCACTACAGACACAGCTGTACAGATAACGGCGGCTCCCCTAGACAGGACTCCAACCCAATAATGTCAACAGAGGGACACTCTGAGAAACACTCTGACCCGATCAAAGGAGAGAGGAATTAATAGAAAATTCCATCACATATAGTTTGTGTTGCTGCACCATACAACATTGCACTCACTTACACTACTGAATTTACTGATTCCACATGCCATGTTAGTTTAAGTTTTCCTCTTATGTTTTCTTTGAATTAATAATAATAATTTGTTAATTGGCTTTGTTGTGCGCATCTCCCTCTTTTGTCATGGCCACGCGGCCTGGTTTGTGACAAGTGGGGGCTCGTCCGGCCGATTTTGACTTGTTTGAGGCCGTGGTTTGGTGCCATATGGCAAGGGTTACGTTCGGCACACTCTGTGTTTGGGGAGATGCACGTTAGATTAGAAAGTTGATTTGGTAACAATTGTTTGATTTTGTTGCTTTTCCAGGCAGGGGAGGTTGGTCCTGCAGACAATGTTGACACGGGTTGGCAGGTGTGAGGTATCAGCTGTGAATGCATGGTCTGCTAGTGTGTAAGTTTTGGCTTTTGTGGAGTTTCCCTGGGTAGGCATAGCAACGTAGTCATTTGGGCTCGTTGGTTTGTTTTTTTAGTTTGTTATTTTTGTCTCAGTTGTCTCAGGGACACATGAGGCCTGAGGCCTGAGACCCCCTTCTACAAAGCAGGATTTGGCGTTAGCCAGGTAACTTCAGGGTTAACTCTGGGTTTTCCGTCCTACGACGGTGGATCACTTCTTAACGGGGTAGATCGCCATGGTAACTGATGCTGAACGGCTAACCTGCTCCGGAGCAGGTTATGTTCCAGATAAGAGTTCAACTCGTATAAAAGCAGGAGAAAAGGAGGTGAAAGGAGCTGAAAGAAGGTTGAAATTGTCACACACGCCATATTTTTGTTAATGGGCATAATGAAGTGTAATCCGTCCATCCATTACGCTACTAAGAGCTATTTATAGTTAGACGACTATAACTGACTTTTGAGTATTCCGTTAAATTAATAAATCTGTAAATTTACGCATTCACACATCGGGAGTTTTTTCTTTTGACAGCTGTCTTTCCTGCATTTGGCAGCTTCAACTGTGTTACTATTAGTCTGGATTATGTGTTTAACTTCTTCGTATTTGTCTAATATAGTTTGCTCTTCCTTTGTAAAATGTGCTGGTCTGCCTGTCTGTCTGAAATCTGTAGACTTGTCCATGTTAGTGATTGGTCATATATTGCAAACACCGCCCCGTTCATGTGAACGCGCTCACAGCCAGATGGAGAAACCCTGGGTTGATTTTTATCGAGTTGATAACCAGCGTCGTAGGACCGTTTAGGGGGATCTCGTTTGTTAGGGTTAGTTAAGCCAGATAAGGAGAAGATACCCTGGGTATGTTGAACTCGCTTCGTTGTAAAGGCCTCTGAGCTGTCAGGTGGGTAACCAGCTACTGGTTTAAGTGTTTAAAGAGCCTCCCGCTAATCTGCATGAAGACTTTGGTTCAGTGAGGTAGATATGTTTGGGATAGGCAGTCTAGTTAGAGGGGGACTTCCACATTAGTTTGGGAAACATTGCCTCTTTTTTGCACTATTTGATCTGGACAACACTGTCTGTTGGTTCTGCTCAGGGCCTTTAGAGACCCATGGTGTATGACGGCCGGGATAGAGGATTTTGTTGCTGCTGTGTCGGAGTGGAGGAGTTTCTGGATCGTTGCACTAAAGATCACTTCCTGAAAATTGCAAAATGAAGGAAAATGTAAAGGTTATAGTTAAACTGTAGTTAGTTAATAAAGGGGTGCTGGTTGCTAAGCAAGAGGGACCTGCTCATTCATTAGCAACACAGTCACTTTTAGTTACATCTGGAAATCTAACCTTTGAGCAGCAAAAATAATTGCTTTTATTACAGTTGTCCAATAATATATATAGTATGTGTATATATATACAGTATATATACTGTGTATATGTGTGTGTATATACCCCTCACTTCCCTGACAATTATCCTTCATCATTATGATGTTTTCTTTTATCATTGTGCTTTCAGCCTAATGGGAAACAGAGTGCCACATTTCTTGGGCTTTGGGCATCTAATGAGGCCTATTACTGAGTTGTCCATATCATCTGGTGCTGCCCACCATCATATCCTTTCTGCCAAGTAGCAGATCACCTTACCGCCTCCTCAAGCACTAGGGTGTTTACAGAGGCTGATTACTTTTTTTTATTATTTTTTTAATCAAGAGAAAAATTTGTGTCAATAATACTGTGCAGTAGAAATAATTACCCTCCTGTTTGCAACGAGAGCCTGGCCCGGCTACAGGCCTAATTAGAATTTGTTATGACCCCAGGAATTATAAACACGCTTACAAAACACCCATTTTGATTAGTGGTTCTGCCAGTGTCTGAAATAACAAAGATACAGCAGGTGTTTTATAAACACTGAAATTAGATGTGTAGAAATCTGTCAAGTAATTTCCAACAAATATAAAGCAAAGCATTGGTATTAATCTGTAAATTGTATACTCTTATTTCAGCGTGAATAGCAGTGAAACAGATGACATTGGTGGTTTTGTGTGCAGAGCTGCAAGCATCCACAACAGGAAGGCCTCACACACATCAACAACTGAAAGGTCAGATCCTCCTATAGGTTTTCATGAGGTTATACATTTTTCATCACATACATTAACTTTCATGCCCAGTACATTATTAATGAGAGCAGGGGGGAGGGTGGTGAAGTGAGAGATTGGCAGGGCGTAAAATAGCCTCAACTCCACATTCTGATACACCCTCATTACCTAATACTGGCTGTTATCGATTCGCTCAACTCCATTTGTAGATTCAAACTACTTAACTGCTGTTGTAGCAGTTAGCTGATCCTTTCTGGAGAGTATTAATAGTCAGTGTCTCTACTCTACATACAGTGGATGTGGTTTAGAAAACTACAGTAGCTTGTGTACTTTTGCAGAAAGTTGTCACTTTGTTTCAAGTCCTGTCAATGAATCCTATGAGTTGTGCTGTGGGACATTAAAATTAGTAATTCAAAGATGATTTGGTGCATTTTACATAATAAGGTGCAGTTTTTTTAACACTTTTTTAAAGCTTACAGTAGGTCACTGCAAGAAAAATGCAAAACAGAGTGTTTGTCATCAAAACTGTTCTTAGTAATATGAGTGTGCATTTATGTGCCTTCTTCCAACCTCAACCTCGTAGAGCTGCTGTCAGTTGCCTGGATTGCAACATCAGAAGATGTGACCCTTGCCAGTCAGCGGTCAGTGACTCGTTCATGTGCTCCCAGAATAGAATATCATCCAGAATAAAATATCATCCTATAAAAGCATATTCTGTGTGCAAGAAGTGTCAAACAGTGACAGCCAGAGGCAATCATTGCTGCAGTTGTTGGTGGCAGCTATATTATACTGTATGTTTTCAGAATCTGCAAAGTTACTGGAGGAAATAAAGTTTTGAATAGGTAACATTTGTAATAACAACTGCCTGTGAGATGTGGATCACACCATGTAGAAAAATAGGAAAATGTACTTTTTAACCTTTTTTTTAATTACTTTTTTCGACATACTATACTATATTTTTTTATGACTTTTTTCAACATTGTACAATATGACTTTTTTCAACATGCTGCACTATGACTATGCTCTTCTTGACATATTATAAAATTACTTTTCTGTGACTTTTCAACCTACTATATGATGACTGATTCTTATTTTTTTCGACATATGCTAAGAATTTTTTTATGAATTTCTTTCAACATACTACACTAAGACCTTTTTTAAACTATTTTGACAAGATATATGAGTTTTTTTTTACTGTTTTCGACATACTATACTAAGGCTTTTTGTGACTGTTTTCGAGGTACTATACTATTACTTTTTTGGAACTTTTTGCAACTTACTATACTATGACTTTTTCTTACTTTTTTCGACATACTATACAATGACTTTTTTCGACAAACTGTACGATGAATTTTTTTATCACTTATTTCGACATAATATATTATGACTTTTATCACTTTTTTCGAGATACTATACTATGACATTTTTTCAAAATACTGTACTATGACTTTTTTATCACTTTGTTTGACATAGTATGCTATGACTTTTTCGACATACTATACTAAGACCTTTATCACTTTTTTCGACATGCTATACTATGACTTTTTTTATCACTTTTTTCAACATACTATACTATCACTTTTTTTATCACTTTTTTCGACATACTATACTATGACTTTTTTCGACATACTATACTATGACTTTTTTAATCACTTTTTTGACATGCTATCACTTTTTTCGATATACTATACTATGAATATTTTATCACTTTTTCCAACAAACTATACTATGACCTTTTTTATAACACTTTTTTCGTTATACTATACTATTCATTTTTTATCACTTTTTTTCGATATACTATAATACGACTATTTTATCACTTTTTTCGATATACTATACCATCACTTTTTTATCACTTTTTTCTACATACTATACTATGACTTTTTTGGACATACTATTCTATTAGTTTTTTTTATCACTTTTCAACAAACTATACTATGACTTTTTTCGACATATTATACTTTGACTTTTTTATCAATTATTTCTACATATTATACTATGATTTTTTTAGACATACCAAACCATTACTTTTTATCCCCTTTTTTGACATACTATACAATGATTTTTTTCCAAAACACTATACTATGACTTTTTTCGACATACTATACTATTACTTTTTTATCAGTTTTTCTATATACTGTACTATGACTTTTTTCGACTCACTATACCATGACTTTTTTTTGACATTCTATGACTTTTTTCAACATACTATACCGTGACTTTTTTTGAAAAACTATACTATGACTTTTTTTTATCACTTTTTTCAACGTACCATACTAATTCTTTTTTCGACAAACTATACTATTACTATTTTATCACTTTTTTTGCCATACTATACTATGATCTTTTATCACTTTTTTCGATATACTATACTATGACTTTTTATCACTTTTTCAAACATACTATACTATGACCTTTTTTGACATATTATGACTTTTGTCGATATGCTATACTGTCACTTTTTTATCACTTTTTTTGACATACTAAATTTTGACTTTTTACGACAAACTACACTATGACTTTTTTCGACATATTATACTATCACTTTTTATCACTTTTTTACATACTATACTATGATGTTTTTTGACATTCTATGACTTTTTTTAACATACTATACCATGACTTTTTTTGACATACTATTCTATGACTTTTTTATCAATTATTTCTACATACTATACTATGATTTTTTTAGACATACTAAACTATGACTTTTTTAGACATACTATACCATTACTTTTTATCCCCTTTTTTGACATACTATATTATTACTTTTTTATCGCTGTTTTCAACATACTATACTATGACTTTTTCATCACTTTTTTTGACATACTATATTATTACTTTTTTATCACTTCTTTCGACATACTATACTATGACTTTTTTATCACTTTTTTCGAAATACTATACCATTCATTTTTATCACTTTTTTAGATATACAGTACTATGACTTTTTTATCACTCCTTTCGACAAACTACACTGACGTTTTTCCACATACTACACTATGACTTTTTTTTATCACTTTTTTCAACATACTATACTATGTTTTTTTATTGATTTTTTTACATTCTATACTATGACCTTTTATGATAGACTAATGTATGTTGATTTTATCACTTTTTTTGACATACTATATATACTATGACTTTTTTCAACATACAATACTATGACTTGTTTATCATTTTTTTCGACATATACTATGACTTTTTTATCGCTTTTTTCGTATACCATAATATGACTTCTTTCGACCTACTATACAATGACTTCTTTCGACCTACTATGCAATGACTTCTTTCGACCTACTATACAATGACTTCTTCATCAATTTTTTGACATATGAATATTTTCGAATTACTATACTATGACTTTTTTATTACTTTCTTCCATATACTATACTATGACCTTTTTCACCATACAATACTGTCTTTTTTATCACTTTTTTTGACATACTATTGTATGACTTTTTTTGACATACTATACTATGACTTTTTATCACTTTCCTGAAATACTATACCATTACTTTTTATCACTTTTTTAGATATACAGTACTATGACTTTTTTATCACTTCTTTCGACAAACTACACTATGACTTTTTTCCACATACTATACTATGACTTTTTTATCACTTTTTTTGACATACAATACTATGACTTTTTTATCACTTTTTTTGACACACTATATTTTGACTTTTTTCGACATACTATACTATTACTTTTTATCACTTTTTTCGACATACATGACTCTTTTTATCACTATTTTTGACATTCTATGACCTTTTTCGACAAACTATGCTATGACTTTTTCATCACTTTTTTGACATACTATACTATGACTTTTTTCCACATACTATACTATGACTTTTTTTATGACTTTTTTCGACATGCTATACTATGTTTTTTTATCGATATTTTTGTATAGTATGTTGTTTTTATCACTTTTTTTGACATACTATACCGTGACTTTTTTCAACATACAATACTATGACTTGTTTATAATTTTTTTCGACATATTATACTATGACTTTTTTATCGCTTTTTTCGTATACCATAATATGACTTCTTTCGACCTACTATACAATGACTTTTTTTCACTTTTTTTGACATACTATTGTATGACTTTTTTTTTAGCATTTATTATGCCATGACTTTTTTCGACATTTTATACAATGAATTATTTATCACTTTCTTTGACATACTATATTATGATTTTTATATCACTTTTTTCTACATACTATACTATGACTTTTTTCGAATTACTATACTACGACTTTTTTCGACATACTATACTATGACTTTTTATCACTTTTTTCAGCGTATTATTCTATGACTTTTTTTGACATATTATACTATGACTTATTTATAACTTTTTTTGACATACCATACTGACTTTTTTATCGCTTTTTTCAACATACTATACTATGACTTTTTATCACTTTTTTTGACATACTACACTCTGACTTTTTCATCACTTTTTTCAACATACTATTCTTACAACCTGGCTCTCAAGGCCATGACAAATAAGACACACCGTGGTAAAGTTTAAGTCAATTGATTTATTTAACAAAAAGAAGGTAAAATATGCAAAACAGAGGATCAAAAATGTAGTGAAAAGTGTGAATATCAGTGGTATCAGTAGTGTAAAATGTGCATGGAGAATGGTGTTTGCTTATTGTAAAATGTATACAACAAGCAAAAGATTAACCAAGGAAAACCTAAGGCTGCAACATGCCCGGCGATGGTATCTGCTGGGAAAGAGAGAGAGAGCGAATGAGTCATGAGCTTGGGATTTATAGGCTTGAACACCGGGCCCAGGAATTCCCAGAAGGCCCTGATGGCAGGTTAACAGAACCCTACTATATAAGTGACAGCAGGGGTTGCCACACTATACTATGACTTTTTTCGACATACTAAGCTATGATTTTTTTATCACTTTTTCGACATACTAAACTATGACTTATTTATCACTTTCTTCGACATACTATACTGACTTTTCTATCGTTTTTTTCAAGATTCTATACTGTAACTTTTTTGATAAAGTGATAAAGGTCATAGTATAGTATGTCCAAAAAAGTCATATATGTTGAAAAAAAGCGATAAAAAAGTCATTGTATAGTATATATAGTAAATTCATAGTAAAGTATGTTGAAAAAAGTGCTAAAAAAGGTATGTTCAAAAAAGTGCTAAAAAACAACAGAATAGGATGCGGGAAAAAGTCATAGTATAGTATGTCGAAAAAAGTGATAAAAAAAGTCATAGTGCAGTATGTTGAAAAAAGTCATAGTATAATATGTTGAAAAAAGTGACAAAAGTCAAAGTATAGTATGTCGAAAAAAGTGATGGAAAAATCGTAGTATAGTATATCAAAAATAGTCATGGCATAGTATTTCGAAAAACATACTAATTATGTCACAGTACAGTATGTCAAAAAAGTGTTAAGTATGTCATAGTACAGTATGTCCAAAAAAGTCATAGTATAGTATGTCGAAAAAAGTGATAGATAAGTTATAGTATATTATGTTGAAAAAAGTGATAGAAAAGTCATAGTATTCATATAGTATGTTGAAAAAAAGTCATAGTATATTATGTCAAAAAAAGCGATAAAAAAGTCATCTTACAGTATGTCGAAAAAATTCATACTAAAGTATGTTGAAAAAAGTCATAGTATAGTAAGTATAAAAAAGAGATTAAAAAGTCATACTATAGTAGGTTGAAAAAAGCCATAGTATAGTATGTTGAAAAAAGTGATTAAAAAAAAAAGTTATAGTATAGCATGTCAAAAAAAAAGTCAGAGTATAGTATGTCAAAAAATTAAAAAAGTCATATTATTTTGAAAAAAGTAAAAAAAAAAGTCATGATATGGTATGTTCATCTCATCCCATCTTCAACAGATTATCCGGGGTCGGGTCGCGGGGGCAACAGATCCAGCAGGGGACCCCAAAGTTCCCTTTCCCGGGCCACATTAACCAGCTCTGACTGGGGGATCCCGAGGCGTTCCCAGGCCAGTGTGGAGATATAATCTCTCCACCTAGTCCTGGGTCTTTTAAAATTGTGTGTGATAATCCCATTTGCTGTGTAATCATTTATCGACCCCCAAATTCAAATTCAGTTACGGGATTTCCCAATGAATTCTCTGAGTTACTGTCCTCCCTTGTGCAATAATTTGATAGGGCCATCATAGCTGGTGACTTTAACATTCATATTGACAATCACTCCAACTCATATGCCACCGACTTTTTATACATAGCAACAGCATTTAACCTTGTGCAGCATGTCTCTTGCCCCACACACAACCATGGGCATACCCTTAATTTAGTGTTTTCTCTGGGTATGTCTCTTAACTCCATGAATAAGTTTGACTTTGTCTCCGATCACAAATGCATTATCTTTGATGTACCCTTGACACCTACTGCAATAACCCAAAAACGTAACATCCACTCTTGCATCTTTAATGATCAGTCTGCAGCCATGTTTTCCAGCTACTTTTCTAGTCTGGCTAATGAACATTCACACTTCACTGATATTAAGAATCAGGTTAATTGGTTTAATGAATTGTGTACAACAGCCCTTGATTTTTCCGCCCCTTTCACCTCCAGGTCAGTCCCAGTTATTAACACAATGCCTTGGATCAATGATTTTATCAGGCAACACAGAAAAAAATACAGAAAGGCTGAAGGCTGGAAAAAATCAAAGCTAGTAGTTCACCACATCCGGATGAAGGACCTTTTATACGATCTGAACCAGATCATTTAAGATGTGCGTGCTGCCTACTTTTCTGGTTTAATTAACAGCAATAAAAATAATCCAAGATTTCTGTTTAGCACTATTAACCAGCTTGTAAACCCCACTGTACCTGCCATTCCCGTCTCATCTCCTCATGACTGTGAAAACTTTGTATCCTATTTCATCAGCAAGATCGATGGTCTGAGGTCCAAATTTTCCCCAACTGTTTTACCATCCGCCCCTTTCAGCCATCTGATTTATTGTCTGAATTCAATCCTGTTTCTCTGCCAACTCTTTTAAACACTATAGCTCACATGCGTCTTTCCTCCAGTCGCTATGATAAGGTTCCCACAACATTACTAAAATCCGTTCTTCCTGTTTTAGGCCTGCTCTCAATCATCAACCACTCTCTCACATCCGGGTCTGTTCCTGACTATTTCAAAACTGCCAGTGTTCAACCGCTTCTTAAAAAACCCTCTCTCGACCCAGCTCAATTAGATAATTACAGACCAATCTCCAAACTACCATTTATATAAAAAATTCTAGAGAAAATAGTTACGGACCAACCTCTGAAAGTGGCGGAGGGGCACAAAATATTCGACAAATTCCAATCAGGCTTTCGCCAAAAACATAGAAACAGCATTACTCAGAGTAACCAATGACATCCTTATGCATGCAGACAAAGGTGAACACTCCATACTCATTTTACTGGATTTAACTGCTGCCTTTGATACCATCGATCATTCTATGCATATTACTTGATATGTTGCAAAATTGGTTTGGCATATCTAGTACAGCTTTAAACTGGTTTCATTCATACTTAACAAACAGATATTTCCATGTTTGCATTAATAATCATTTCTTCTCATCAGCCCCTTTGCAGTGTAGTGTCCCTCAGGGGTCGGTTCTGGGGCCGATCCTCTTCTCGCTGTATATGCTTCCTCTGGGTCATTTGTTCAGCAGCTTTCCTGACGTGTCATATCATTGTTATGCGGATGACACTCGGATCTATTTTTCAGCCAAAACCAATAACCTCAATCAACTGTCCTCCCTCCATGACTGCTTAACAGCAACCAAAGACTGGATGTCTCTCAACTTTCTCCACTTAAACCCTGATAAAACAGACATTCTTTTAATAGGACCAGACAATTTTGCTACAGCAGTTCATCAGTTTATTGGCCCACTTCAATCCAATATCAGTCCTAAAGCTAAGAATCTTGGTATCATCTTTGACTGGAATATGACTTTTGACCATCATGTCACTGAACTTGTCCAGACCTGCATTCTCCAGTTAAGAAACATTTCAAAAATCAGATGCATCTTGTCCGTCACGGATCTTGAACTTTTAATTCACACTTTCATATTCTCCCGTCTAGACTATTGTAATTCCCTCTACACCTGCCTCAGTCAATCTGCTTTAAATCGCCTACAGGTGGTTCAAAATGCAGCAGCCAGGTTATTAACCAGAACTAGCCGTCGGTCTCACATCACCCCTGTTCTGGCATCCCTCCATTGTCTCCCTGTAAAATTCAGAATCAACTTTAAGATCTTGCTAATTACATATAAGGCACTGCATTACCTTGCCCCCAGTTACATTTCTGATCTCTTAGTTCCATATTCGACCTGTCAAACACTTTGATCCTCAAATCTTGGCCTTTTATCCATCCCCCATTTTTCAGGTCAGGGTTAGGGTTAGGTGTTACATATTATACAGGTCAGGGTTAGGCTTATATACTTTGAATAATTATATACAATATATACATTATATTGTTCTTTTGTAACTACTCAGTTAAAATTTCTGTTTTCTGTTGCACAACGCCCCAGTTGTATCTCTCCGAAAACCTGGGAGGAGACACTCGTCTCACTCCACTGACGGGCACCGGGCATCGATGTGAGGGTGGGGATCGAACCCTGCTCTGTCACACTCAGAACCGGGAACTTAGCAGCCAAGCCACACGCACTTGAGACTGTTCTCTTCATATATTTGACTTTGTCATTCGAAGTTAGAACTGAAAACAGACTGTGCCACATAAGGATCTAATCCACAACTTCCAGTATTCCAACCAGATATCTACCACACTGAGCTATCTGCCCAGATACACTGATGTAGTGTTTCTTTTGTATTTGACATCTTCATTTGAAGTTAGCCCTTAAAAACTTACTGTGTCACATAAGGATTGAACTCACAACCTCCAGTATTCAAAAGTTATCTACCACACTGAGCTATCTGACCAGATGCGGTGATGTAATGTTCCTTTTTGTATTTGACATCTTCATTTGAAGTTAGCCCTTAAAAACTTACTGTGTCCCATAAGGATCGAACTTACAACCTCCAGTATTCCAACCACTTATCTAGCACACAGTTAT
>CAKAKR010001772.1:0-16370 GCA_916700685.1 Adelosebastes latens | reverse complement strand
AATATGCTCAAATCATAACAAACTGCAGCCCAACAGGCAACAACAGCTGTCAGTGTGTCAGTGTGCTGACTTGACTATGACTTGCCCCAAACTGCATGTGATTATCATAAAGCGGGCATGTCTGTAAAGGGGAGACTCGTGGGTACACATAGAACCAATATACATTCACGTATCTTGAGGTCAGATGTCAAGGGACCCCTTTGAAAATGGCCATGCCAGTTTTTCGCCAAAATTTAGCGTTAGTTTGGAGCATTATTTAGCCTCTTTCTCGACAAGCTAGCATGACATGGTTGATACTAGAGATGTTAATAATTAACCGTTTAACCGTTAACCGTCATTAAGCATTTTAACCGATTAACGCTATCGGTTAAAACGGTTAAAAGAAATGTTAATAATTAATTAATTAAAAAGCTGAGCGGCTCGTCACTTAAAGGAGAAAAGCTGGTCCACCTTAAGAGAGTTTGAGCTGGCGTTTCAGATACAGGAAGTTGGCTCCCGTCAGTAGCTCTGTCGGAAATTTGCTGAGGTTTCACTGCGCTGACAGACTGTATGTGTGTAACTACGGGGAGCACGAAGCTACCAGCAGAGCTACAGATGCTAACGTAGCACAAACACACACACACACTGTTTGTTGGGCAATCGCTATCGTTAATCCGGGCAGAGAGAGTGTCGTTACGCCGGGCAGACACACAGCTGACAACCTGCTAAACTAAACTAAATGTGCATTGGAGATTTTTATAAGGAAAGTGGCTGCATGTCCGCGACACTACACGAAGCACCGTAGCTGCTAAGTTAACGCTCCCGGACGGATGAACTGGGGACTCAGTTGTCTGTTGTGATCATATACTGCAGCTGGTGCACCACTACATGAGACGCACTAATCTTGTCGGTTAACGTTTATTAATCGGTTATCGAGGGTCAGTTATCGATTTAGAATTTTTTTCAAAATTAGCATCCCTAGTTGGTACCAATGGATTCCTTAGGTTTTCTAGTTTCATATGATACCAGTATCTTCAATCTCACTTTAAAACTACACAAGTTGTGTTAGTGCGTTAAAGAAATTAGAGGTGTTAAAATAAATTTGTGTTAACTTTGACATCTCTAAAAGAAATTAAATATCATCAGACTTATCCTTTAAAATGTATAATTTCCGGTGTTGTCTTGCATGCTACCATTGAAAAGCAATCATCATCTTCTTGAAATAGGCGTTTTCTGTGATTTTATTTCCTTGACAGAAGAAACATCAGTATATAAAATGTCATTTTGTTTACATGTAAACAGGCTGACCTTTGTGGCTCCTCCAGAGGCACGGCAGCATCACAGAGGCCAGCAAGAGGCAGACGCCCACCACAGGAAGTAGAATGTGCACAAGAGGAGAGTGAGAAGATTCAGGACGCTCAGCTTCAACACAACAGCTGAGAAAAAAACACAGTTTGACCTCAATGCAAACAACAGCTCTGTCTATGTGGTTGGCAGGCGTTGGCTAAAAACATCAATCTCCTGGTATTCAGCAAAGCATCTCTGTCATTGTCTCACCTCTGACAGCCAGCCAGCTGTCTGGTGATTCTCCAGTTCCAAAGATGTTACAATTGTAGAGACCTTCATCAGACTTTAACGGTCACCTATTATGCAAAATGCACTTTTCCATGTCTTAAACAAACTGTACCCGGTGTGTCTGCAGACCACCATAGTGTCAGAGAAGACCATCCTCTCTCTTTTTCTCCTGCTCCATCTCTCAGAAAATGTGTCTGAAAGAACGCTGATCAGAACTTCCTTCCCCTGATGACGTCAAAGACTTTTTTATGCCATATATGAGTTTCCTGGTGGAACGGTAGAACAACCTCTAGCTAGATGACCCCACCCACGGAGTCCCTGCTGAATCTCTCGCTGTTCGCCATTGTTCTCATCGCTATAATAATTGTCTGCAAGCACCAGCAGGAAAGTCTTCATGTACTCCCATCATCTGAGGACGTGAAGACCCAGTGGATTCACTTTATTTCTTAGGTGTTTTAGGTGATTTTTGACTGAAATGTCCTCACAGCAACAGTAAAACACACTGGTCAGTAGGCTACAGGATTCACTTCAAACTGAAGCTCAGGAGGGATCAGTACCGGCTTTTTGGAACCCATCTTCAATCCTGGAAGCTGTAAGTTTGTAAGTTTGTCATGTTTAAGTTGTTTTAGTTTCTGTTTATTTAGCAGATTGTTTGCCTGTTAACGTTAGCATGTCGCGCGGCTAACACGGCTAGCTTTGTGGGTCCACCGGCTTTGTTTACTCCGGTGTGTATGTGTGTATGTGTGTCTGTGTGCGCGTTACAGCTATGTTGAGTGTGTGTAGATTTACTCGACCGACTGCCCTGAAGGAGCTCATGTGAAAAACAAACAGTCAAACTGAACGCATTTCTAAAAACAGTGTTGTGCAGGTTTGATTACTGGAGTGAGTGAGTGGGCGAGCGAGCAGAGAGAGAGAGAGAGAGAGATGCTGTGAGCTCAGAGCAGACAGCTGTTGATCAGAGGAGAAATTATCTCTTTATAACATTACTCCCTGACCTTGTAGAGCGATTAAAAGACATTACAACGTGAATTCTGGCAGCTTCTTTGTTTTCTTGGGTTAAATAATACGTAAAAGTTTACTAAAGTCTAAGCTGCTACGTCTAGCTTTTGATACAGACAACACAAATTACACTCCAAGTCAAAAGTTCTATGTAATCCATTTCTTCCTCCCTGATTGATAAAAATTATTTATCATTTTACGCTGTTTGTAGCTCTTGCCATAACTACATATGTTAGATGATCATGTTGTTGTAAACTCTTCCTCCTGTCATACTTACTGTGATACACCTTGATGTTATTAAATGACAGTATATTCTAACAGTGAATCTGTCATGTTTTACAGGTCATCTGAGTGACCTGATGCTCGGCCCTGAACCCACCAGACTCTCCTCAGTCTCTGTATCCATGGAGACCAGGATGACCACTGTGACCTGAGAACTCTATTAGTAGCTGACACAACTTCACTCTACAAGAAACCCTTTACACTGAAGGAGGACATGATCTGGACAGTTAACATACAAGTCATGGCTTTGCTACTTTTGGAATTATGTGTACCCAATGTATAATTCAGTTTTATGATTGTGAATAAAGAGCTGTATTTTTAAGGAGGGTTTTTGTCATTTTTAAATTTACAGTTAATGATCTTGTGGTGTTAGATAAATATACCATTGTTCTTTCACAAAGGCTTTATGTTATTACACTGTTTAAACAGGTGATATGAAAAATGAATTTGATGTCATGCATGTAGAAGGGTACAGGTAGTAAATAGTGACTGTAAACAACACAACACATTTCTGTTTCACAGTCAAACTTTATTTGAGTAGACATATGACAATATTAATTAAACACAGCATTTTGAACGTGAACAGATAACCTGAAGCTTTGACAAACATTTCACAGCATAAATATGGCAATAACTGTCTGACAGGTAAAACCGTTAATTTGAAACATGGACACTGTACCCTATAAGTCCTCCCAGTAGCTGCTGATACTGTGGTTACTGAGCAGTTTTATTTAACATCAGTAATACCTTCAGTTATGTTGACAGAGACAGGATAAAGTATATTTCAGCATGGTAAGCTACGGTGAGTGTAACGTTAACTGGTCTGTAGTCATGATAACACAGAGAGAGCTTCTCCAGTAAATAATATACCATTACTCTGATTACTTTCATACGTTTATCAGGTGTCTTTTACCAGAAATAATTTAACTGACTACTGTTTCACATCTTCTTTTTTCCACCCTGATGTTCGTTGTGTTTACACACCGTCACATGTAGCTACATGCTAACGGGTTAGCTCTGTATCTCCATGTAAATAGAACTATCTGCTCACAGCAAATGTTTTCTTCTCACTGGGGTGATTCTGTCGGTAAATTCTCACAGATGGACCTGTAAAGACAAACGTAAAACAGAGTGTATGTTTACGGTTTACAGAGTTTATGCATAACGGAAATACTGAGCTAACTAACAGAGATATAAATAGCATATTTACCGGAGCAAAACCGTCAGGAAAACCTGGAATCTTGGCCGCAGATGTTGTTCATTTCTCGACGATTTCGGATCAGATTCCTCTGGGAACGTGCGCTGTGTGAAGTTTCTGGTCTATAAACTTTTAAGTAGTTTATCATTCATGGTACTTATCTGCAGTGTGAAACTCTTCCTGCTGGCTGCTCTCTCTATCTCAGGGCGAGATGCAGGGCGGGGAAGAAAGTGACGCTGTGTTGAGGGCGTTTGATTGACAGCAGAGACCAGGAAACTCTGACCAATCAGGGCAGACTGGGAGGAGACAGGCTCTGAATCAAAGTTTTTCAGACAGAGGGTGAAAGAGGCTTCATGCAGGCAGACCGAGGCAGATAGTATGAGAAGAATAAAGTTTTTTTTTAACATTACAGCATGTAAACATGTTCTAGTACAACATTAAAATACATCTATGAACCTGGAAATGAGCATAATATGAGACCTTTAAATAGAGATGCCACAGTTTGTTGTTCCCGTGACTCGGTGGAATCTTCCACTTTCGATGGTTATTCTGAGAAGGATTTTTAGTCTGAACTGTGTGAGCCAGGTCTGCGTTGACTTTTTTTCATGGCCTTAAAAACTGGTCATCTTGTAAAAGAGGAACTAGAGGTTTGTGAAAGAGCTGCTTTTCAGAAATTCACAAGACATTTTTTAACTCAATCTCCTTTAAGGGATCATATCAGCATTTTTTGCATGTTTTTTTAACTGGTTTCAGTTTCAGTAAATCCCAGCCTTTAAAGGGCCAGTGTGTAACATTTCAGGGGATCTATTAGCAGAAATGGAATTTCATATTCATAACAATGTTTTCATTAGTGAATAATCACCTGAAACTAAGAATCATGTTTTTGTTATCTTAGAATGAGCCCTTCACATCTACATAGGGAGCGGGTCCTCTTCATGGAGTCCTCCATGTTTCTACAGTAGCCCACAATGGACAAAACCAAACTCTGGCTCCAGAGAGAGACTTTCAGTTTTTTACGTTAACTGAAGGCCACCGTAGTTCTCCGACATGCTTGTGAAACTGCGGTAACGTGAGCCACAGAGTGCAAAACCGTGGTGCCGCCAGCCGCCGTCTGACTTCCGTTTCTCCTTAAGTAGTGTTATTATGGTAAGGATGGCCTCTGAGCGAGTCGAAAAGTGTTATCGCAGTCTTGGAAAGGGAGGAGTGAGCGGAGGGGTTCTCAGTTGGTTGCAATCTGCAACCACACTTCTAGATGCTGCCAAATCCTACACACTGCACTTTTTAAACTTACTTAACTTACTTACAATTCTACAATACTTACAGTTTCCAGTTCTCAGCAACAACTTGGTGAGCACAATGTTATTATTATCACACAAAAAAAAACTACAATAACAACAGAGTTGAATTATTCTTTAACAAAGCCATAATGACAAAATGTAAGAAGAATGGACAGGGTGTAGTGCACTATTTTTATTTTACATATTATAGTCACTTAGTACACCCAGAACAACTGCCTCACTGACATAAAATCAAAGTAGCCAACTTTCTCTAGAAAGAGTAGGTCCTTCTGCTCTTCCATATTATTCTATATTTCTTCATAAATCACTCTTTAAAGCCACTATCTCAAATGTTTTAGTTTTCATGTTTTTGTTATTTCATTGTTGTTGTTGTTGTTTGGGTTTTCCTTTTCACTATATAAAGCAGTGCTCTCAAGGCTGCAATTTGAATGTGGGAATGTGAAGCTCAGTGCTGCTGACAATGTTCCCTGGATACAAAAAAAAAAAATTAAGAGTGAACATATTAATAATTGTTAGAGCAAACCCACTTTCATGCACTGCAGAAAACAGAAATTAGACTTCCTCCTTATGCTCAGTTAATGTTTGAGGAAGACCGTCTTGTTTCCACATCTGTGTGAACCGAAGGACACCAGTCTAGCTGCAGGAAACCTGAGAGGCGGTAAGCTTTTCTTTGATTTTTCCCTCCCTGTTTATGTTCTGTTTTATTATCTGTTATTTTTGTAATTTTAGTGAATACAAATCCAACGATAAAGCTTCCTGGATGAGTGGAGATATGGAGGACGGAACCTGCCAAAATAAGAAATAAATGAATAAATAAATAAATGACTCAATAAATATGTCATTAAATGTAGCAAAATAATATTAAAAATAAATGTAGCCATTCATTAATTGATTAAATGTCACATCAATTTATATTTATTTATTTATATTTGCATTAATTCCTTTATTTATTTACTCTTCAGTTTAATTTCCCCTTTCATTTATTCATGTATTTATTTTATTAATTTTTAAATGTATTTATTTATTTTTTATTTATACATTTATTTTTAATTTATTTATTCCAGTGTGCCTAGAAGCACAATGCAAAGCCTTGTGCTTCTAGGCACACTGGAAGCAGTTTCATGTCGAAATTGAGTTTCGACATGAAGAGTGCTCAAAAACACTCCTCTTTGGGGCCATACAGAGTCACCATACTTTAACGTAGGAAAATGATTAAAGGTTTAAACGGTTCACGAGATTTGGGACTTTATTGGGCCAATTGGGCATTTTGATAGCTTGCATGGTTTTCACGAAATCGCAGTTTACGTTCAGACTGTTTCAGATTTTATAATGGATGTGTATTGTGTGGGTCGTTAAACGCTAGAGTGCGTGACATCGCCGCTAGAGTGTAGGAAAGCTTTAAAATCTTTTGAAAATGTTCCGAACAAATTGCTCCCTAGCCCACAATTTTCACTTTTCATTGATCATTTTTTTCATCAAATTGTAGGAAATTTTGTGCCGGTCGCAGTCATGTAGCTATGGAATCAGTCGGACTTACACATTTGGTGATAAATGCCTCAACGTGAGAGCAACTCCATGCTACCTTCCCATAGGGGCTCATGTTCAATTTCACACAATTTTTGGGATCAGAGCAAAAGTTACTACTTTTCGAAACGGCTGCCGAGGTCACACTTTTGACACTACACACACAAATTTCGCACCATATGTTCATCAGAGAGTCCTTACTCGTCTCTTAAACAATCTAAGCGATAGTAGTCATCGTTTTTGACTGAGAAGCACTTTTATGACTTGTACATCTCTGGTTAACTCCTATTATAAACTGTCTCTCTGAGAGTGCTTAGCAGTGGCCATCACCATGGCAACGTTTGATTGCTGCTAGACAGACAGGTGATTCACATTAGCCAATCACAGCAGGCTGACTAACTCACACACGCACACACACACGCACACACACACACACACACACACACACACACACACACACGCACACTCTATTTACTGTGTCACAGCCATTTTAGTGAGTCAGCACACTCTAAACCAGGGCTTCAATGGATCAGGGCCATAATTAATGTTATTAATTACACCTGTGATTAAAAGCCCCCAACTCTCATTGTATGATTACAGGAAACTAAACTCTCCTCACGGCCCCCCAATCACCATGGCAACCAGTCACAGACATGCACACAGTGTGTGTGTGTGTGTGTGTGTGTGTGTGTGTGTACAGAGATGAGGAGGACATGACAAACAATATATATCAGCGTATACAGTAATAAGAGGAGCGAAATTCACATTAGCCAATCACAGCAAATGTAGGCATTTTCAAAACTATGAAAACATTATATATCAGGGAAAAGGCCTACAGTGATGAGCTCACTATGGACCTCAGACAGTCTGAATCCACCCCCCCAGCACCAGGCAAACTGGTCACAATTTCTTGCGAAATTTTCTAGTTAATTTTATTATTTATTTATTATTGTTTAATGTATGTATGTATTTATGTATAAATGCATTTATTAATTTATCGTTTTATTATTATTATTATTATTTATGCACGATTTATGCACTTATTTCCCAAAGTTAATTTATTTCTGTATTCTTTTCTTTTTACATTTCTTTACGCATTTCTGCCTCATTATGCAAATGATGGGGCTTTCACTCAATGTGTGTCATCATTGAAGAAAACGAAGTGTAAATGTAACGACAGCCTAACTTAACTGTAGTGTTTGATCGTTCTTGTTGTTCTCTCCTCTGACCTACTGATAACAGTGTTTGACGATGACATCACTGAGGATGTCTCGTCTCCTGTCCCTCGCTGCTCTCCTCCTCCTATCCATCGCTCCCACAGCAACTGAAGTGGTGATGTCGATGTCAGTCTGTGCTGAGTTTCTCCTTCAACAAACGCCGCCACATATCCCGGGAACCTTGGAGAGAGGGATCATCCTGAACTACAACAGATACAGGCCATTTGCCAGACTTTGAATGACAATAGAAGATTTGTACGCTCTACGACATCCAGAACAAGATTCCAGTGTTTTCTGTTTCCAAGTACATAGAGGTCCGCAGCAGGGGGAGACCAAATAGATGGTGTATAGAACCACATGTGTGCTCTTTTTTAACTCTGTTACTAATTCACAACTGTAATATTGTATTTTTGACTGATTTCTACATACCCAAATCCATAGCAATGGCTTCACTACTAGGTTTTTATTTTTTTTATTAGGTTTTTGGGTTGTCCGTCCATCCGTCCAGGACCATTCTCGTGATTGCGGTATCTCAGGAACGCCTGGAGGAAATTTAGAAAAATGTACATTGTAGTTAATGGAAAGCTCGGCGGTGCGTCTCATACCAACGCTCAAGGGTGCCTTGTGCTGCGGTATTGAACGCCAACGGCCGTGACAATGCATTGATATTTGACGCCCTGGGAATGAGAACGGGGTGGTCAGGCGAGTCAACTAGTTCATAGTAGGTGCTGTGGGTAGTTGATTAGTTGTGGACAGTATCAATGTAGCAGCATAACCAGATTTACAGTAGTATTTTGCAGCTATGTAGTATTGCTATGTAATAAAGGGGAAAATGTATTGTCACTATAATTACATCCATAAAAAACACACTGACAGAATGTATGACTGTTTTGGTCATAGGTTTCATGCACTTTCTGTAATAAAACATATAAAAGCAAAAATTAGTTAATCAGTTAAATCTTATCAAATGGGGGTACGTGGTCTACTTTGGGTCAGTTTAGAGGTCCGTGATGTGGAAAAGTTTGGGAACCACTGCTTTAGATTATATAACTTTGTGGAACTAATTGGTTACTGTACATTTAATCTACTTCCAATTGTTACAGCTTGAGAGCATAACTGGAAACAAGAACATGAAGCTAGTCTCCAGAAACCCGATCTACAACTACCAGGCTGGGAATACTGATTACACCAACCAAGGGTTCGACAGAGGGCATTTATTTCCATGCTCGTACGCATCAACTGAAAATGATAAGAAATCTACCTTCACCCTGACCAACATTGTTCCACAAGATGGTTCATTCAACAAGGGAAGCTGGAAAAAAATGGAGAACTGCACCAAATGTGTTCTATAATATATTTTATTTGCTGATGTGTAGAAGGCAAAAGCCTCTGCAAAAACATGCAGAAGCATGTTCTCTGTGTCCTGTGTGAACTACAACCTCTGCTACCTCTGTCTCTCCTGTTTTTTTATGTGAAACCACCTGCATGGGTCTCTGATTGTTCAAGGTTGGGGAGTGAAGGTATAGAGAAGGCAATGTCAAAAGGGTATAAAAAGAGCATGTAGGATGCAAGGGGTAGAATTCTCCCACTCTGCAGACTGGGTGTCTCATCTCTCGAATAAACAGACAAGGAACTCAAGAAATTGGTGTCTTCATTTGCTTATTGAAAAAATACTACACTATCACATCTGGCCCTTTTTCTACCACATCAGCCCCTCTTAGTACAACATCTGGCCGTGCTACTACCACATCTGGTCTTTTTACCACCACACCTGGCACTTTAACAGCTGACCCTAACACTACCACATCTGTCGCATTTTCTACCACATCTGCCCCATTTAGTACAACATCTGGCCCTTTAACTACTACATCTGTCCCACTTTCTACCACATCTCGCCCTGTTACAACTACATCTGCTCCTATCACTACCACATCTGTCCCACTTTCTATCACATCTGGCCCTGTTACAACTACATCTGCTCCTATCACTACCACATCTGTCCCACTTTCTACCACATCTGCCCCTCTTAGTACCACATCTGGCCCTGCTACAACTACATCTGCTCCTGTCACTACCACATCTGTCCCTCTTAGTACCACATCTGCCCCTCTTAGTACCAAATCTGTCCCACTTTCTACCACATCTGCCCCTCTTAGTACCACATCTGGTCCTGCTACTACCACATCTACCCCTCTTAGTACCACATCTGTTCTTTTTACCACCACACCTGGCACTTCAACATCTGTCCCTTTTACTACTACATCTGTCCCACTTTCTACCACATCTGCCCCTCTTTCTACCACATCTGCCCCTCTTAGTACCACATCTGGTCCTTCTACTACCACATCTGCCCCTCTCAGTACCACATCTGGTCTTTTTACCACCACACCTGGCACCTCAACATCTGGCCCTTTTACAACTACATCTGCTCCTATCACTACCACATCTGTCCCACTTTCTACCACATCTGCCCCTCTTAGTACCACATCTAGTCTTTGTACCACCACTTCTTCTACTCCCAGTACAACATATGCCCCTCCATCAACTACAACTGGCTATGCTACTACGACAACCAGTACCCCCTCAACTACTGCTACTACCACTTTGAGCACCACTCCACCTACAAACTACAGAAACACCAACAACTACTATACTACTAACAACCACTCTCCCTCTGACCACAACATCTGTCGTATCAACTCCCACTGCAACACATCCAACCACGACTACTAAACCCCAAATTACTACAATTCCAACAACAACTTCAGTCCCCACAACAACCACCCAAACTACAAGTGCTACAACAACCACAACCACAACCACAACCACAAGCACAAAGAAGAAAGATGAGGATAAAGACAAAAAGGAAAGTGACCAGGAGAATGTCGAAGGACCAGACGGAGATCTAGTACCATCATTACCTATTCCAGGCAGCGGATCGTTTCTGGGGGGTCTAGGAGCTGGTTTAACAGGATTATTTACCGGAATTGGTGGTGCACTTTCAGGAATGGTACCATTTTTTGCAGCACTGGGGGGAACAGGAATTATCCCTTCTATCAAGAACTACGTCAATTAAAATGCATATAAATTCAGAATAAATTATCATCGGTCCATAAGAAATTTATCAAACACATACTGTAATTAATTTTAACTAATATTTGTTATTAATACAAATAGTTAATTAATTAATTAATTACATATATGTGTGTGTGTGTGTGTGTGTGTGTGTGTGTGTGTGTGTATATATATATACATAAGTATAAATATATATATATTATATGTATACATACAGTATGTATATGTGTGTATATGTATATATATTGTATATGTGTGTGTGTATATGTATTGTTTTAATTATTCTTTTTCTACTTTTTTTACTTTGAATATGTAACCCTGGTATGAGCAGTTTTGTATGTACATACCGTTAATGTACTTAAGTTTTCTTAAATTAAAAAAAGGAGGAAAATAAACAAACAAGAACGTCGGACTCGTCAGTCTTGACTCGTTCGAACTCGCAGTACGCATGAGACGGTAATACCGGAAGTGAATTAAATAGCAAGATTTTGGCAAAATTGCTTGTGTTTGTGAAGTAGTGAGCATACGATCGGATAAATAAGACGTGGAGTATACTGCATGACTTGTGTGAGAGTTTGTAAACAGATGTTTTGATGTAGATTTGCTGGTGTTAAACGTTTCTGGATTCTTCGTTCCCACTTGAGAGAAAAACAAAGTTTTCTTCAAGAATTCAAGGTGACACGGGGTGAGTAATTGATGTATAAATGGTGAAGTGTCCCTTAAAGCAGGTGCTTTAGACTTTCTCCTCCTTTTGCTCCCAAACCCTGCCTTTAGTCCACAACACAAAATACTACAACTGAATTGTGAACACTACTGATGTTTGTTACATATTTTAGCAGCAGATATCTTGAATGACTTTATCTCATTAGATCAGAGTTGGACATTTGTTTCTGAATGAAATGAAAGTGGTTTAGATGGAAACGTCCACTAGATGACGGAAGCGTTTCTCATTTGAGGACGACTCCTCAGACTCTGTCCAGATGTGATGTGAGAGCTCTGCAGAGCTGAAAAATCATTTATCATCATCATTTATTCACTGTGAAGTGAGGTTGTGTAGTTCCTCTAATCAGAGTTGCTGCTAAAGTGTTGATTTGTCATCACCACGCAATAACAATATCCCCAGTGGTGGAAGAAGTGCTCTGATCTTTTACTTAAGTTAAAGGAGAAGTAATACAGTGTGGAAATACTCTGTTACAAGTAAAAGTCCTGCATTCAAAATCTTACTCAAGTAAAAGTACAAAAGTATCAGCATCAATATACACTTGAAGTAGAAAAAGTACTCATTTTGCAGATTCGCTCATTTCATAACCACATCACATCAGATGTATTATATGACTGGATTACAATTAGTAATGCATTAATGTGTACATCACTTTAATGTTGCAACTGGTAAATGTGGAGCTAATTTCCATAACACAAACCAACAAACCAACAAACCAACGCCGGTGAAAACATAACCTACTTCCTACGCCTTCGGCCTTGGCGGAGGTAGAAATAATTTCAGCCATTTTCCTGAGTTGCAACTATGCAACTCTTCTTCATATCCAAACACAGATGGTAGCTAGAAATGACACATCTTATTGCTCAGTTAGTAGAATGTGAAGCACAATTTGAAAATGTATTATATTATCATATGAGTTACATTTGTTTATATTGATGTATCTTCCAATATACAATTCCAATATCATACAAAAGTTGTGAACGTTTTGCTTGTGTTTTACAAAATAGAGCAAGGACGTGCCATTTCCAACAACCTGGATTTAGAAATACAATCACAACTTGGTAAACTGATTAAAATGTGTTTTTACTTTGCAACAGATGTTCAGAAGAGTCTTTGTGGAGTCTTTAAAACAGCTCCAAGTGTTGCTGATGAAGGACTTTATCAGAAAATTGTCTGCTTAGCTCTGTGACTTGAGTTTGAAGTGTTTTGTGAGGTCACAGTGACCTTTGACCTTTGACCACCAAACTCTAATCAGTTCATACTTGAGTCCAAGTGGGAATTTGTACAACTTGTTTGCTGAGTTTAATTTCAAATCCAGTTTCCATCATTTTAAATCACATTATGATGACACTTAACCTTTACAAAACCAAGTCAGTCAGAAAGAAAGCATTCACACCATCAGTTCAGTGTTCACTGCATCCATTCAGATAAACCTCCTTTGTGGTAAAACAGAGGGAATGGTGACATTTGTTGGCAGAAAGCAGCTCCAGCAGCAACAACAGAACATGAACGGTGGTGATAACGACCGCTTCAACACAGATTTCTGAGGGGAAAATGCTCCACGGGCGACTTTATGTGTCTGTGTTCAGTCATGTCACGTAAAAACTAGCAGAGTCACACATAAAACTAGAATTTTCCTGTACCTACATGATTAGTGAATATAAAATCTAGAGTACGCATGTTAATCAGTTCTGTTTGTTTATTTTACATCAAACATTATATAAAATATGAAGGTGCTGACTTTCCACCAAAATCCAGACATAATGTTTTTGTGGTCAGTTGAGAAACTTAAGTGAAGCCTCGACTGAATTCAGATTTTATCTAACTCTTTCTGATTGTTACAAGGAAATATTTATCTTCTATAATATGAGAAATGGCTGGTATTGGATTTAATCATGGATGTATAAAGAGAACTGGATACAGCGTCGGAGGCTCCCGTTCATTCCTATGAGAGTGTCTCGGTGGAGCATGAAGCCAAAATGGCTCGACTGCCGAGTGATAAGGTACCCGGATCATCCAGCGATCTTCCTCATCCATCGGGCCCATAGAGCAGGCTCAGTAGTTTTTCCTTTAACTCCTCCTCCTTTAACTCCTCCTCCCAGCCCTTGCTCCAGCCTCGGTCTGGGTCTCATTCACATGAACGGAGGAAGGGAAATAACTGGATTCAGCTATTAGTGCATTTTACAACTTTTAGGACATAATGATTTAAATAAGGACTATTAGAGTGTTCATACTGGGAAGTTGATTCACCTCAAAAAAAATTATCCTCTGAGTTCCACAGGGTAGAGCTGGGACACAAAGCAAAGCAGAAAGATCTATTTAAATGTGTCAATCTACAGTTATTTTGTCATAAACTGAACTAATCTGCAGAGGCGTTTTGGGTACAGAATATATGAATGAATAAAAGAAGAAAGACAAAATAAGATCCAGGTCCAGGTGGTGAACCTCTGTGGATCATCAGGACACGGCTGATCCTCTCAACACATCCACTTTTCTGGTCACTCACTCTGACAGAGACCTCCGCTCCCAGCTGATGAGAGAAGAAGAGAACAGAAGTCATGAATCAGTGTTTACAGAGACTCCCTTCATCAGCTGTCAGTCACTGATGCAGCAAACTGTTCATTTAAAAAGCTATCATCAGCAGAACCAACCTCAATACCTCCAACTGTAACCACAATTTACGTTCTAGCAAATTCATCAGTATGGTCGTTCCTTAAGTCTGCACCTCTTTTGGTCGTCACTCATTCCAGTTTACTGCTCCTGGTGACTGTAACGAGTTACAAAAGACGCTAAAACTCCACACCCTCATCCCGTTACCCTCCTTTAATAGCTCTTTGGGCAAACCACATCATGGTTACTAAATGTAACCATGGTTCTATGAAATAAGAGCCAGTGATTTGAGGCTTCAGTCAGACTGATCTCAGAGCTGTGACAGAGATGAACTGATCAATGAGAGAACAAAGACTTTCTGATCAGATTTGATGGTACGACAGTTGGATGGATGAGGACCACTGTCTCTATACATGTTGTGATGCTGTCAGCTGTAATCCAGCTTTATTTCCTGGAGACATGAACACAACAACAACATCCTCTTCACATTAACTCTAACACATGATCACAACAAGCTTCTGGCTGATCTGATTGGCTGACTGTTCTCTCTCTCTCTCTGTGTCACCGTTCTCCTCTCACAGCTTAACTGAGGAAACACATCACAACAATACTGCTGAAACCAGCATGGACCGACTCCGACTGTCTACTGACCTCAGAGTCTCCAGTCTACAGTGTGGACTCTTTACAAGATCAGACAGAAGCTTCACGTCTGAATCCTTCAGGTTGTTGTTCCTCAGCTCCAGCTCTCTCAGATGGAAGGGGTTGGATTTCAGAGCTGAGGCCAGAGAAGCACAGCTGATCTCTGACAAACTGCACCAAGTCAATCTGAATAAAGAATAAATTATGAAGATTAAAATCACTTTATAATCCAATCAGATGTGTTCAGGTTTTAAATGTGTAGCTCAACATTACTATGTCCTAATCAATGAGCTTTTCCCTAAAATCGCATCAATGTCATTTTTATGTGTGGAGTCAAAAATGTGATCACGGGAGCAGGTTAGAAACTGCCTTTGTCTGCTTTCCTTGAGACATTTCTGGTGAGATTTAACATTGAGTTCAATTGGGAATTTGCTTGGACATACTCTCACTTTGGGGATCCTAGAGCCAAATGTGTAAGTCCGTTTGATTCTATAGTTACATGACTGCGATCAGCACAAGATTTCCTACAATTTTACCTCAATTTTATGTATGAAGAGTGAAAATTGTGGGGGTGGAAGCTATTTGTTCAGAAAAGTTACAGAAGATTTTAGAACTCTCCTCTACACTCTAGCTCTGATGTCACTCACTCTAGCTCTGAACATTCCGTCCAATACACACCCATTTTAAACTCAGAAAAAGTCTGAAAACATCATAAAACTTAAACTGTGATCATTCAAAACTGTAAAAGATATCAAAAATCTGAATGTAAGTTTAATAGTTCAAAGACATGTAACCCGTTTAAAGTTTAAATGGTGTCTGTAGCTGAAAGTATGCGGAAGCAGTAGCATTTCAAAGTGGAGTATGTTTAAGAGGATTTGAAGATTTTCTCCTTGGAGTTACATTGTAAAACAAAATGTGAAAAAGCTTAATATTTTATAGTAGAAACAAGAAAAAATATAGCACTAATGTCCTTAATGAGTTGAATATTTTGATAGTTGACGGGTGTCTGTAGCTGAAAGTATGCAGGAGTAGTTAAAGTCCAAAAAACGTACGGAAGAAATAGAAGAAGTTGAAGAAGTTGCAGTTGAATACAAATTTGGATAACATACTGTGAATGCTGTATTACAGCATTAACACCAGTAATCACTTAAGATCTATAATAGTAACAGAGAGTCAGTGAACTGACCTCAGAGTCTCCAGTCTACAGTGTGGCCTCTCCAGAAAACCACACAATAGCTTCACTCCTGAATCCT
>CAKAKR010001765.1:36608-53283 GCA_916700685.1 Adelosebastes latens | reverse complement strand
TCCTCCGTGCATCAAAGCTGAAAGCTGTGCAGATGGCCCCAAATAATGCATAATGCAAGGCCCATCGGTGTAGTGCCTGTGTCAGGAAGTCCATTACTATAATGTTGAGATCTGAGGTGTTCCTTGCAGCACCTTACCACTCTCTAGCCACTTTTTTTTTTTTTTAAAGTCATAGTCTAATGGGAGAGGTTTTGCCTTGATGTCAAGTGCAATTTCCAGGCTTCTGCCTCCGCATTTTGTCCCATCATCTCTGAAATAGAGGAAGCCACAGATGGGTGTGTAGGTAGAGGACAGGGGTAGTGATTCTGGATTACTCTGCCTGAATGGTTAAAATACACATAGAGACGTGTGCATGTGTGTGTAAAGACTACATGTAAAGACTGAGGAAAGGGAGCATATATGTAACAAATGGAAACAATGGAAATTACATTTTGAATTGACAAATGTGACATGACGTGGCTTTCTAAAGCGTAGCTATGTGTAACATGCTATTGCTAAATACACATATTGTATACTGTATATATGATGAAGAACTGGTGACAGAGTCCTCCTGGTTCCTCCTGAAGAAAGAGATTTTGAAATGGATGAATATTACTCATGGTTTTTTGTGTTACAGTAATAAATACTACACTGGAACTAGCGTTTAAAAAATGTTTAAATACAAAATATTTCACATTTCCATAAAAAACCTGTGTTTGACTGATCAGTCTGGAGAATCAATAATAGTTAGGAGAGAGGTTTGGCCATTATAAGAGACTCCAACAACTTTTTTTCCATAGTCGATACTTGCCACATTTCAGTAACTTATGGACAAAACAAACTGTTCCAACCCGTACAGTGTGGAGAAAGCCATTTTCTCATTTGATCCTGGAGGGAAATCTGCCTTAAATCGCGTGTTAAATGAAAAGAAGCCACTGCTAACCACTCCATGAGCTCATTGACCCTGGTTATCAGATGAACATTGAGCTCAGTAATTGCATCCAACCTAAAGGAAGAACCAGAGTCTTCAGCACAATTGAATCACACCACTGTGAGAGTATAACTACGGTGGCCCAGAGAGCTCAACGCACTGCAAATAAGGAAAACTAAGGCAAAGAGATACAACACAAGCAACTGACGATAAATCTTCACCAATTTGACAAGACATGCGCTGCATTTATAAAACATCTTCATCAACAACGACGCACGAAAAAATCAGTTTGACGACATAAGCATTTAGAAATAGTGCTGCAAATACAGGAACGCGTTAAAAGTAGCTCAAAACTCAACGGAAACTGTTTCCAGGGGACACTAAAAAGAAAAGTGATGCACACGGCTGGGACACAAACTTGTTGTTGCAGTTTGTGAATTATTAAGTTATTGAAGTCGATAATATATATATCGCATATATATATATTATTGCAGATATCTTCTGGTAACCTAGCGTTAACCTTTTGCTTATTATTATAATTTATGAACCATGTGATCACCATGATGGATAGCAGACTTGAATAACTTCATAAGTCACAAACCATGGCAACAACAAGTGTGTCCCAGCTGTGTGCATCACTTTTAGTTGTGTTTTGAGCTTCTCTATTTGCGGTGCTCTGTCAGTGTTAACGCGATATTAACGTGTTAACACAACTTAGTTTTAAAGCCACTAATTTCTTTAACGCATTAACGCAACTTACGATTTTTAGGTTGTAGCGGGCTCAATTTTAAAGCTAGAGTGAAGATACTGGTATCATTTGAAACAAGACCTAAACCTAAGGAATCTATTGGTACCAACCATGTCATACTAGCTTGTCATGAAGGAGGCTAAATAACGCTCCAAACTTACGCTAAATTTTATCGAGGAAAAACTGTCATGGCCATTTTCAAAGGGGTCCTTTGACCTCTGACCTCAAAATATGTGAATGAAAATGGGTTCTCTGGGTACCCACGAGTCTCCCCTTTACAGACATGCCCACTTTATGATAATCACATGAAGTTTGGGGCAAGTCATAGTCAAGTCAGCACACTGACACACTGACAGCTGTTGTTGCCTGTTGGGCTGCAGTTTGCCATGTTATGATTTGAGCATGTTTTTTATGTTAAACGCAGTACCTGTGAGGGTTTCTGGACAATATTTGTCATTGTTTTGTTTTGTTGATTGATTTCCAGTAATAAATATATGACACAAAAAGCAATCATATTTGCCCACTCCCATGTCGATAAGAGTATCAAATACTTTATAAATCTCCCTTTAAAGTACATTGTGAACAGATCAAATGTGTGATTAATTAGCGATTCAACGCAATTAATTATAGACAATCATGCGATTAATTTTAATCAATTGACAGTCCTAGTTTCTTCATTTGCTTGCGTTGTGTCTATTTGCATGTGTTGTCTTAATTTGCAGTGCATTGAGTTCTCAGGGCCTCGTATATTACTTCCCTTTCAAACGCTACTTTCAGTTCTGCTTGAAGGACTTCTAACTGGTGTTGAGATAAATGTGAAGATTATAAACACTTCACCTCAAAATTCTTCTGTGTGTGTCTTACAAAGACATCCTTGAAGGATGATGGATCAGCATCCCGCTACATTATTATTACACTTTTAAAGAAGAAGTCTCGGCCTTCTTGTTTTGTCCCTTTTTGGTGACAGAAGATTGTTCTCCATTTCTTTCTTTTCGTCCGTCGTGACTGATAAAAAGGGAGGAAGACTGCTGAGTGGAATAAATGCCAACTTGTCTGTTCAACTCTTCTCTGCAGTCTCTAATTAATTTTCTAAACCCAGGGCAATCCATGCCCGAGGAGATAACCGCAGCCTCACTTTATGCTGTGGACTCTAATTTTATCTATTAGATCTAATTGGAAGGTAATTTCCACTGCTGCCACGGGACACTCATGAATGCACATACTCACAACATCAGTGTCTAACCAGATGGTGGTGGATCATGGGAACATGAAAGCATCAGTGCCTGATGTTTATACCCTTGTGTATAGGGGAGGGGGAGAAGGTTGAAAAGGTTGACTTGCCAGTTTCAGAGCCAGATGCTTTCCTTCTGCTTCTACCGTTAGCATGGGTTTGACTCTTATTGTTTAAAATATGAACAGTGCACTCCGGTCAAGGTTTGTGCATTTAGTCAACCAAAGACAGGCGTTATTTCATATCCTTTTGTATTTGCCTTCATTTTCAAAAAAATATATCTTTACATGTATCATATTAGACTCATTTGTGAAAATAAAAAAAATCTGTACTGTAAATCAGAAACGAGACAACCAAGACTATAATAGTTTTTCAATGTACCATTGTTAGATCCTTGATCAGCAATGATCGGGATACTAACATTGAAGATCCAAGTTAACTTTCAGTCACATCAGCAATCAAAACCTGCAACATCTTTCCTTTTAAAATGTATTAAAATCCAGATGTGATTTACTACATCTTCATTTACACTCTCCGTTGGCCATATCACATATCTGATTGCAGTCTGTCTCAAATAATTCTTGGATGCATTTACAGTTTATTGAAATCCGATGGCATTCCGATCCGCCCGTAACACATGAAAGGACATGAAAGTGCAAATGCCGGTTGGCTATAGCGTGTTAGGCCACATTAGATTGTTATTATCACCCTCATTCATTTGAATGATGCCATTCTACAAAAAATAAAAAACGCAGAGTAGTTTCACAAAAAAAGTTGAACCTAGCTCAACTTTCAACACAATACAATGCAATTTATTTTATAATAGGATAAGTTTCATCCAATTTCTCTGGGGCCGGTGTATGTAGGTGCGGCGCTCTCCGTAGTGCTGAAATGGAGCAGAGCAACTTGGTCTACAATGGTGATTTATTCATGCACACTAAGGAGATGGATTGAAAGCACAGGAGTTATTTTCAAGTTTTTATTAACAGTATTATTAATAGGCTTATATTTATACCAAAATATGCTATTTATTTAAAGGGAGAAACCAAGCAATTCTACATAAAATCAGACATTCTGCACCCCCATATAGCCTGATTGGAATGATCTAGGTCTGTCCTCAACCAAAGAAAGTCTTAGTCAACTAATCAATTAGTTGATTTAATTGACAGATCTGTAAAACTGAGTTTCTCCACAAAGAATCACACAAAAGCACCACTTTAAAACTTGTGTTTACCAGAAATGTGCTTATAAGTTACTTGGAAATAAGTCATTCAGCATGAAAAAAACGACTAATCGACAAAGGAAATCTTAGTCGAGTAAGACCAAAATGACCGATTAGTCGACTAAGAGGAGGGAAGCCCTAGAATCACCTTTGTTTCATAACCATATTTTTCCGCCACTGCGATGATTCGACCATGAGATTGGCAGTCAAATCAGACTCCTTAGATTGAATTGTCAAATAGTCGACTATTGAGGGTCACCTCTAATATTTCCATCTCACCCTTACCTGAAACACGTCTGCACCGACGCAGCCCCTCGTATAATTTTAACGTATGGTTGTTGTTGGTCTGAACGCCGACTTAGCGTTGAACACTTAGCAGCTCACCAGTTAAAGCAGTTCACCAATTTGCTTCATGTTCAGGTAGTAACTATACTGTACATCCCCAAGCTTCTAGCAGTACCTATTTTTCCAAAAATCTTAGCTCATCTTCTTAGCTCATATGGCTATCACCTTTCTGTCTGTTGTAAGATATTTCCATCAATTTTGCTAATGTGAGACAGATTTATTTTTAATAGTGCAGAGCAAAGCAACCTCCTCATAATTATTTATTTTTTGGTCTCACTATGTGAAAAGACAAAGGGAAATTCAAATGTTCTAATGCCTTGAGCTGGATCACACATGACGTCCTTGTTCTGGCCGGAGCCTGAATGCATATTCTCAGCGGGCTGCTGTCAGGTCTTATACAGTACCCAATAATGTGCCAAACAGTTAAAAGTGGTATGAATAATTAGCACAGTGAAGCGAGTTAGCACCTTACCTTTCCTCTCCCCGAGTTCCCTTTCATGTTGGAGTTGGCCTGAGGGTCTGAGCTGTATTTCTGAGCATCATTAGCCACAGTCGGCTCCTTTGAGATGACCCTGATTGCCGCTCTGTGAAATGTTAGACACCAAGTGATACTTTTTGTCACTTGAGCTGATGAGAGTGGAGGAGAGAATCAGAGAGGGGGAAAAGATGGAGGGGAGGAGTATAAGAAAGTGGACAAGAAAAAAAAAATGAGTCATGCAGGCAGGGAGTCTTTAAAGAGATCTATAGGAACTAATGGATAATGTCAGAGGGAGCACCAGACCTTATAGCGAGTGCATTTGTGCACCGCGTGGGCAGACGATTCTGCTAGGAAAACAATAGATCTAAATACTAATTAGAGGATTCAGTGATACTCAACTGAGATCGATAGACATTCAAACTGCTGTTTATTCTTCCTTTCAGAATAAAGTAAAACAAAAAACTCTGATATTCCCCTTCGATCCCTCTTTCTTTCACGGCTTCATGACAAAAGAAGTCATTGTTGTCTTCTCATGTCGTTATCAGAGATGCACCGATTCCGAAATTCAGGGCCGATACCGATGTTTAAAATAACTTTTTGGCCGATACCGATGTTTTTGTTAATTCGTTTTTGCTGTTATTTATTCCCCATTTGTGCCAGAGAAACAAAGATCTCTTCATTATAAAAAATGACTGAGCTGTTCTAAAATCATTCAGCATTCCATTACACCCGCCTTTGAATGAGCACAAATTCAATCACACAAATTTATGAAACAACCTTTAATAAAACCTTCTATCACATGAAAAATATTCCTCTTTTTGTTTTTTTTAAATAACTGCTTCAAAAGCCTTTTAGTTGCTATACAACTTCTTACTCAATGAGAAGAATGTTTCAGTACTTACACAGCCCAACAAAAATATTTGTTTTGTGAAACATAAATTAAATGTAAACGTAAACGAGATTGTGAACATAAGCAGTGTTTCTCACACATAGACTTTACTTGGGCAGGCCGCCCATAGATTAATGACCTCCCAAGTATATTTGGCGACACATTTTTCATTTTTTTTAACCGTCTGCGAGAACTATGCCATCCGCAAACGTTTAACTAGTGAACTACTACTACCAATTTTTTGTTGAATATAACATTCTTGTCGCTGATCTTTCTTCGAGACAGTGCAATACACCCACACGGCCAACTTTTTCTTTCACCTTTATTTGTAAACAAACCACACGTGCACACGGCACCCTCTGTCATGTCAGAGTCTTGCTCAACAAGTGGCTTCTTCTCCTGAATCAGCAGCTGGTTACTGTTGTCAGAGACTGACCGCAAATAACCAACACAACATTTAGCCGCTGCAAAATTGATGTAACACAACAGATAAACATCGGCCACTGCCATCGGCGAATGTCAACTTATTTGCTGATAAGCCGATGGCAGTCAGCAAGGCAAATATCGGCCGATACCGATGTTCGGCCAATAAATCAGTGCATCCCTCATCCTTATTTCCTAACCCTCTTGTTTATTTCCCCTTCTCCTCTAATCTTTCTTTGATGCAGGAAATCTTTTAACTGTACTTTCATCATCTGTGTCTCCCCCCCAAACTCTTCCTTCTGTCCGCCTATATTCTCATTTCTCTTCCTCCAACCTCTCTTTGATTCAAGACGCCTTCTTCTATGCTTTTTTTTGCTGACCACTGCAGAAGCTTTTGTCTGTGATTCTCGTGCCGAGCTTAGTGAGCGCTCACCGTCCGATGCCTGCATCTTATCTCTTCTAATTACCGAACGCCGCCGCCGCTGCCGCCGCCTTCTGTGTCGTCACTGTAGTCGGGAGAAAGACATAGCAGGAAAACAAAGAATGAAAGTCTCTGAAAGCAGGTTACAATGCAGAAAGAGAGAGAGAGGTGGGGAGGAATAGAACCACAGTCAGCATGAGAGGCAGTTTGATGAATCTGATGTTATTGTTTAAGCTGTCAGGGAGCGTCATATGATGGCAGCAAGACGAATCTGTCCATGCATGAATTTCAACATCTAAAGCATTCACAAATGCTTGCTATCTTTACCAACCGGTGGTAGATTCAAGAAGTTTGGGATGAGAGAGGTGAAAGATCAGCTTCGGCTTGATGATTCATATTTGTGTTTCGGTCTTAATTCGTGATTCATCACTTCCTGTAGGCAGAGAAGTGACCATACCCATCACTGGAATTTAATTTTGGGCAAATTAGATCTGGTGCATTTCAGTACGGAGCACTGGTGCAGCTCCACTTTGTGATTTAGGCTGGTAATACATTTTTATTTGTACATAAAAATCTTGGTTAGTGTCACTTTAATCCTCGGAGCTGCTTTGGTTCTTCAGGTTTCCAGGCAGCAGCGATTTATTCTGTCCCCCCCCCAACCCACTGGCCAACCAAACGTCAGATCAATCAATAGCTCTGGACGCAGATATCCACTCTGCTGAGCAACGCCAGCAGCCTCAAGAGCCAACTGCACAGAGGCAACGACGGAGATAAAACAAGATAATGCACATGCACATGCATTAACCTACGCACACGGAGAGACAGACGGGATAAATATTTCTGCTGCTAAGAGAGTTAACCGTCCATTTCCATGTGAACATCTCTTTCTTATTTATTGGAAGAAGTAAAGAGGGAGCACAGAGCAGATAAAATGGCAGCCAGACAAAGAGAAACGATTTTGTCTGATTTGCCAGGGGAAACATAGTTTTCTTTACTTAATGTGTTGTGTCACATTACTTTATAGAGCCTATTCCTTTATAAAAATTCCTTTTTTGGCCAACACAAAATAGACTGTGGGTGACTGAATCTCCTGTTATCTTAATTATAGAACATTTTAACTACAAAGAGCAACTTGCATGGACTATGTTAGAGGAAAAACTCCCTTTTTCAGTGCTTGTGCTAATACATTTGGGTATCTGGAGTGTCTACTAACCTACAATCTGTGAAATAACACAACCCAATCAGTTGTTTTGTGGTCTGTCTAGATCAGACACGTGATTCAACAAGCCATTCAGATTCAGCTCCCCTTCCAATGTCACATGCAGGCTCATTAGAATATATCACCCATAGCTTGAGAACTACGGGCCTTTCTCAAACCGGACCCTCCACACTCCCACTACATGACGGAGTGAACTCTGTTTGTAGTCACACTCGCAGCTGAATGAAGAACGCTTCTTTAAGTTGTAGGGTTCAAATACAGCGGCAAGCTTTGGGACGAACTTCCCTCTCTCTGACGGAAACTGTCTTGACATTTTGTAACCTATTAAGCGGAGGGGATGTGCAAAGGTTCACAGTGTTAAGGATAAAAAGAATATGCAATATACAGAGACACTAAGAATAAAAAAATTAAATTTACTTCCATGCTTCTGTGGTGGCATTTCTTTCTTTTGTAAACATCTACTCGTTTTAAACTCTGATGTTCATGAGCTGCTTTGTTTTTGCAACGGTCCCTGTAATATACAATACTTTACAATCAAGTGAACACGTCTACCGTTTTCTAGACTAGACAAGGGAAGATTTGATCCTAAATACAATATAACCATAAGTTGTTAACGTCTGTACGACAATATTAAATGTCTATCTTAGTTTGAACGGATTACATTTCTATGGGTAGTTGCACGAAACTTACACTTATACGGAGCATGTTCTATGACGACCACAAAACGGCGTTGCACTTGGCCAGTAAGTCGGCATCGATGCAGGCTCGCTGTTGGAGGGTTTTATAACCCGCTTCCACTCCCCGCTTATTGGTTTGGGATGGCACTTAATATGGCGGACCCTTTATGCGAACGCGCAAACGGAGTTGAAGAAGAGGGTGTAGGGGGCGGTTTGAGAAAGGCCATTCCTTTGCAAAGGTGCACCATATTTTTCTCTCGAGCCAATCAGAGCAGACTGGGCTTTTAGGGTCTTAAAGGTGCTAAAACGGAGCATTTCACACTGAGGGTGAATACAGGTATATTCAGACAGACTTTATGAGAAAAATAGTGTTTTTTGAACATTAAAGCACGTACACATGTTCTAGTAGAAACCCAAAATACAACTAGAACCTGAAAATGAGCATGATATGTCCCCTTTAAAACACTTTTTACAGGTGTACATTGTGCTCTGCTGCATAATGTTATTTTCATTGGAGAGTGAGGGCTAATTATTTAAACTTCAGGCTACATCCCTTGAGGATGTTATTGTACAGAATAAGGAACATAAAGTTGTTTTTCGTTGCTGCAGATTAACCTGCAGAGATGATTTATCACTAGGTCCGTAGCAATGTTTTCAAAATACAGTAGTTCTTTAAAGGCGTTATTTGATTTGAATAGAGATTTAGTGAAATTGTTTTCCAGTTTGCAACTGTACAGCACTAATGTAACAAGCAAATATTATTGTCATGCAACCCCTCGTGTATTCAAAAACATTACATTTATTTCCCGCTAAACAAAAACAAATGAAAAAGATGTAGCCGAAGGCAATACTCAATTATTTTCAGCTTGTCCTTGTTTAACTTGCTGATATTTATGATTGCTGATACGCGCTAGTTGGAACATCATTTTCATTATTATGGAGTTGGTTCCCTTTGGTATTGTTGTGTTGTGCTTTCCCAGCATCCTCTGTGGGAGGTGAGGCACAAAAGTTGAGAAACATTGGTTCTGAGCTTCATCAGTATTACTGCCATCATACTATATCACTGTTATCAGCTCGGGTGGTTTGATTATATACTGTAGTGACCGGTATCTGCTGTTACATGTGGTGTTGAGCCCATGATCACATAATAGCACCCTGGAAAGAAAGCACAAAAGGAAAAAGTGGCACAAACTGTAATAGAATCTTCAAGGTGAGGGCAGGAGCTTGGATGGGAAAAAAAAGGCAAAAATCCACAACAATCGGAGGCTCTGTGTGGAATAGATTTTTTCAGGTTTGCGTCAAAGATGTTTCATATGGATTTAGCACTAAAACAGCTAGAGCTCAAACGATTAGTTGACTATTTAATTAGTTGATCCAAATAGCCTATTTTATTGATCAATTCATAATCTTAGTGTGGTTTTTTTCAAGCTAAAATGCCAAATATTTCCAGGTTCCAGCTTCTTTGTTGTGAGGATTGTCTGCTTTTTTGTAGCTTATGTGATAATAAACTGATTTATTTTTCAGTTTTTTGTTTTTTTTACTGTTTGGATCGGACAAAACAAGACATTTCATGACATTACATTAGGTCTTAGAAATTTATAATTGGCTTTTTTCTTTAAATTATAGACTATAGATAGATTAATCGATAATGAAAAGGATGATTAGTTGCAGCCCTGAAAACAAACCAAGACCAGTCCTGAACCGTTGGGTTGTAGGTTCAGAAACATAGGGTGTGATTTATGAGATAGATATGGGACATTTCTACATATTAAATGAATAAGTTTTCTTTTAACCTGCATACTTTTCTTCCATTTGTCTGAATCCACATGAATATATTTCTTATTGAACAGTTCAGTGCTTAAATTCCAATTCAGAATCTTTTACTCCCTGAAAAGAATAAATACCTGTCATTGCTCGCCATGAAAATGTACCGATTTTTAATTTCGGTAGAAAATATTGTTTGTTATGACCTTCAGTTTGACTTTATCGACATTGTTGTGAAGCCTGTCACGGTGCTTAAAGCCTCACACAGGGGAGGGCGGCAGAGGAATGTCCCTTCGGCCGAAACAAGGGACAAACAGTATAGGATGATGTATAGATATTGAATGAAGAGGCGCTACAGGGACGGACGCCAGCGGTGCCGTGTTAGAAGATAAACGTCTCGCTGAGCCGACACACAAACAAGCAGTGGGCTTCCTCTCCATGTTTTCTCATGCCAAGCGATACCTCCTTATTGATCAGCGCGTTGCTCCGAGATCTGACAGGACTGAGTCGATTGCTCAACATGAGAGACTCTTTCATGTTCTCCCATCTGCGAATACTCTGCTATAACTAACGACCTGCAGGGGGGAGGAGGCAAAAAAATACAGTGTTTTTCAGGTTTTAACAATAATTTCAAGGTGAGAAAAGAGTCCTCACAAGGCATCAAGTGTTGGGGGACTCGTGCTCCTGTGGTTCTGTGTGTCAGGGTGTGTGTGTTGGACCATTTTTCATAGAAGTTTGCTAATTATGGCAGACTAAAACAATGAAAAGGAGACCGCCACAAGGCCTGCAGATCCCCAGTGCACAAACACACACACACACTGAATGTGGGTGTAGAAAGACGAGTGACAATTATCTCATTGCTCTGAGAGCTGCTGCTTACATTCATCAGCAACCTGAAGGAGATGAGTTGTGACAGAACGAGGAGTTAAGACGGGAAAAAAGAAACCGGAAAGGAAAACAAGTCCAATTCATCTCGTTTTCCCTCTTTATTCCTCGTTCTGTCGCAGCGGACCGAAAACATTCAGGCCATCTGCCACAGACATAAACAACTTTGCCGCATTGATGAAAGTGACACAGATGTGTCAACGTGGAGCTGGATTCAACTTTATTTAACAAAACTATTAGAAAAGAAGGACGAAGTGTAATGACGAGCTAAATCCTGAGGAGAGGTGATAGTTGAGGTCACATAAAGTGAAACTTTTTTCATCCATCAGTCTGTTTTTTAGCCAGTTTCTCAGTTCATGTCTGAACATGGCAAGCAGAGCAGACAAAACGCTCTCTTCCTCTGGAGAAGAAGACTTCCTCAGTTCTTGTCCAACTACGAGACTTTACACCACCTACATATCCTGGGTCTGCCTGGGGGTTCCCCTCCAGTCTGTCCTGTCCACTTCACCTCTAAAGGGTAAACTCCCAGAGAGGAACCAGGTACATGAACCACCTCAGATAGCTCCTCTTAAAGTAGATGAACAGCGGTCCTGTTGCAATTCAATTTAAATTGTGACATGATCTGTTGAAAATAAACTTTACAAACCAATATTTTACCAATTTTACAAAGCTTTTCAATGTCGTAAATGACCAGCTAAGGAAAGTGCAGCATGAAATTAAATGTTATAGGAGATTAAACCCTCTTTAAACCACAGGCGCAGTTTGCGTTGGTTCAGGGGGCTCACTGAACCCCATAGCAATGCATCTTTATTTTTTATAATAACGTAAAACTATAACTAATAACATCGGATGCTCGCCGGTCAAAGTTTAAAACTTGCACTTTCTGTTACGCCATGTACACAAACCACATACCGATCAGCTGTGCAGTCAAGATCAGACAAGAGACGTAACCGTTTAAACTGACATTTGTGTTTTTTTAACAGAAAACACAGGTTTTATACTGCGATATTTACTGAAAATGATATACAATACAGCCAACAGTAGCCTTGGTAAACTTTCAGGCTCCTGGCGATCTCCCTCCAGCCAGCCGTCACTTGTTTATAGTGAAATGAGGAAGTATCGTATAGATATTAACTCCTCATTTCATCTTCACCAATCAGCCGCTCCTCGTCTGTTGGCGTCAGACGAAAGTTGAGCTCACGCTGCGCAGCGCTTCGTCGCTCGTGGACAGTTAGTTCATCCCAATAGAAAACAATGCAATCAAACAGATTTTGTCACTGACGCTCGCTTCACATTCTGTTTGGAGGGTGTACATAATATGTAGGCTACACGCATCCCAATACATTAGACCTCTCTGCATTTACATTCCCTCTAGATTTTTTTTGTGAACCCCCAACCTTAAAGCTCAAACTGAGCCTATGCTATAAACCCACTCTTGTTTTAGTGGCATGATGTCTGCTTGTAGTGGAATCATTATACTGCTGCTGCTTTTCTACTGGCATACAGCAATAATAAACAGTATGTCACTCATGTTAGCCAACAGGCTATACTCACTATGCTATCTGTACAGGACTATGTAGCTACTACTACTCTGGCTAACTTAGCTACTAGGGGTGTTGGGGAAAAATCGATACAGCATAGCATCGCAATATTTTGCGTGGCAATATCGATACACGGACGTCAAGATCTATTAACCTCTCAACAATCCAACGCTATTCTGTCTTTCAGAGGTTGTACAGGGATCAGTCTTAAAAGCGTTATTCAGCGCTCTTCACTCTAGCTTTAAGTTGAGCTAAATTTTGGTGAGGAAAAACTGGCAAGCCCATTTTCAAAGGGGTCCCTTGACCTCTGACCTCAAGATATGTGAATTAAAACTCTGAGATAAACGGAGATAAATTAGATAAAAGAGATGTTGACAAACTACATAATTTGCAGTTGAAAATGTTTAATAAATCACAATATATCCCAATATATCTTATGGCAATACTCATCGCAAAATGTTTAAAATCGCAATAAGATCACATCGTGAATTAAGTATCGTGATAATATCGTATCATTCATCAATGACCGCTGTCTACAAGGAGCGGTTATCTTCCATTCAAATGTTTTACGCCGTACCTGTCGGTGAAAAGTGTGCCAGTGGAGCAAGATTGAAGAGTTATATACCATCTTTATATGCCGATGGAGCACGAGTGACATATCATTTATACATGGCGTATTGTAATCAGCAGTGGCACATGTCAGCAAGAATCGTAAACATAGCTGTCTGTTATTTTGACTTTCATCAGCATGTTGTTGCCAAGACATGATGACCTCCAACATGGCTGCCAAGAGCATCTTGTCTCCCTGAAAGCCTCCAATAAAGCTGCACCAGTCAGTGATGCATTCTCTTAAGTGCACGGATGCTGAAACCTCAGATAGCCTTGTGATTTATCAACCATATCCGTCACATATTTCAGTGCTATCTGTGTACCTGTGTGCGTCTCGGGAGCAATTCGTTCCGTGAACTCTCTGCGATAACGCCTCATTCACTCACTCTGATGGAGGAGTTGCTATATACAAACCCGGGTCAGTGCAGTTTGAGATTAAGATGCATTTTATTGCGCCTGGCAGGGTGTGTTGTGCACTGAAGATACACCACCAAGGACGTGAGGAAAAAGTCCAAGGAAGCAGTGCAGGATATATGGTCTATAGGCAAGCAGCAGGAGGCCAAGTGTGAACGTTTTGTGACATAATAGCTGACGATCATTGATGGACTTTCAAAATAAAATGTTATTACCAGCATTTTATTTTCAAAAATGCTATAAAAAGTGATGGACTCAACCACTTTATTTTCCCCTCTGTTTTTATTCATCCGTTACTCAACTAAAACAAAGCATAAAACACTGAAGTTAAACGAAACGGAGCTTATAAGATGACAACGTCATCTACAAAATATACTTTAGGTGCAGGAAAAAAGATGTTACAAAGCAGCAAATGAAGATGAAATGCCAAGTTAGATCCAACCGCCTTCTTTTTAAGAAGGAAAATGGATGATTTTCACTTAAAAATCATCTCCTCCTCGTGTAGCAGCGCTTCCCTCCAGCCTTCTTAGAGCCCCCCGCTCTCCTCTTCAAATCCTCTTCTCCTTCCTCGCCACCAAATTTGAACAAGATAGAATTTCCCTGCTGTGTCCGCTGTTTACAATGGGTATTGAGCTAGAAGCAACAAAGCATAAAGCAGCCTGGGTGTTTGGGCTGTGCACAGGCTGTATGTAGTGGGCTCATAAATAACCCCAAGGGTGGCGGCAAACACCCAGTAAAACATGTCAGTTTAGCCCAATGCTGCATGCTAAACAGGCGAAGACGGGACTATAAACATTTACTGCTCTCCCATTAGGGTCAGCCTGGCAGCGTTTCTGGAGCCCGACGACACATATGTTTGGACTGAACTGATATTTTCTATCAATATTTGAACATACTGTCTTGAAGAGCAATGTTTTATGTCCTTCCTTTCCAGCACTGTAACCGTGCTGCTCACTATGATAACAGTGACGGATTATGATCGAAATTTGTAGTCATTTTTGAAACAATGGGTCCTTGATTTCACTCAGCGTATGACGCTGATCTAACGCACAATTAACCCTCATTGGACCCGTTCATCTGAGACAGCTGTCACTCATTTGTCACTGTTAGCAAAGACACCAGTCTGGAGTGTAGTTCACACACTTCACTGATAAAACCACAGAATTGTAGAGTGACATAAGGCTTCATGATCACAGAAAGTCTTTACACTTTTTTCCATATTCAGTACATTTTAGTCCTGCATAGGAACGCATCTGAACAAGGGGGGGTATAATTTCCCTTTAAGAAAAGCCCTAACCTCTGCTCGCTTTGACTCATGGGTAAATGCATGCGCACACAACCGCGGCAATCCAGATAACTCATGGATCAGGACGCCTCAGCACTCCCATAATTACATGCGTGCAAAACTCTTTTCCTCCTCATTTTGCAGCCGGGCACATATGGGATTTGAGCAAAGCACTTTCACACAATCATTAAAGAGCTTGACCTAAATTAATGAGGACAACTGGCTAATACATGGATGGTGATATTAAAGCTGTTTTTTTTTTCCCGCTGCCTTCCACTTTTTTTTCTCACACTTCATTTCCACTGCACGCACATCCACTCCATCTCTCACCCCCGTCGTTCTTTGGCTTTCAACTTTCCTCTCCCAGTCTCTTTCACTCTCTCCTTACCCTCCATCATTGCCTTCGTCTCTTCTTCTCCTCCTCCTCCTTTCTTCTCCCCAAGCGGCTTCAGCGTTCCCACCCAGCTGAAAGTCGGCCTTTGAGCCTCTGTGTCTTCAAGCAAAATAAGCTGCGTATTACCAATATGAGTGAGAAATCCTAATGACTGCCTGCCGCCCTCGGCCTCCAATCCAACCGTTCCCTGTTTAGCGCTCAGTTGTGTGGATATGCTTCACCCTCAGCATACATTCATAATTGATGGATTCTCATGCAGGGTACTCAGAAAGCTGCCTTGTATATTGTTTGAGACAAGACGGACCCATCCTTTTCATCCCCGCCTGTTTTTGTTGTTCTCTGTGTGCCTCTGTCGCTCCTTCTCCTCCTCACTGTTGCATTTTGAGTGGTTAGACACTTTTTTTCCCTGAAGGTGACTGGCTTTTACCCAAACCAAACTTTTATTTCTGAGTAAATTACAGAAAAAAAAACAGGAAGACACTGCAGGGATTCTACCCAGGAGATTTCATTAAAAGATCCAAGACGGAGTTTGAGGATTCAGCCATTCATCCATGCACTTTATTCAAGCTGGATAATACTCTTTGTAGAAGCTTTCAAACATCTGCAGTGACAAGTGAATTTAATGAGCATCTATAGGGTAGCTGCTGTATATGTTGTGTTTGATTGAGGTAGAGAGGCCAAAAGCAATAATGAATGTGTTTCTGTGAAGCAGGCATTTAATATGTGTGGATGCAGGTCAGGTCAAGAGAGCTTACACACAGGATAAAATTAGTACAGTTCAGCAAGTTAAGGGAAACATCCACCCATAAAGACAGAAATGTCAATCTTTCTATCTGAAGAGGTCAATGTAATAATGGTTCAGTGCCAGTCACCATATAGTGTGATCAATACTCAGACCAGTAAGATGCTGATGAGCTATCCAAGCCTTCTTTACCATCACATCGAAACAGACAAAAAATCTTTAATGTTCTCAGATAAAAACTCGTTCTCTCGAATCAATAATGAAAATTCTGCTCTGGATTAGTTTTTTGCTTGTTATCTCTTTTTGAACCGGTTGCCTCCACTGCCCCCTGAAACCCGCAAGATTGCCGGTGATCCCGACCGAATATTACTGTATTTTAGAGGCTGTAGCGGGCTTAAAGCTCAAGGGAAGATGAAACTAGAAAACCTAAAGAATCCATTGGTACCATGTCATGCTAGCTTGCCAGAGGGGGGGGGGG
>CAKAKR010001765.1:5341-28543 GCA_916700685.1 Adelosebastes latens | reverse complement strand
AATGAAGAGGGACGCATCTACCCAATCAGCTGACCTTATGAGCCCGGCCCGATGATGTGACCACGTTCATAAGGTCAATTTGGTTTTCAAATAATACGTCACTACTGGACAGTATAGTGGCAAAATGTCAGAAAGAAAATCTTCATTCTGGTAACATTAAAGCATAATGAGTACGGTTGGGTGGCCCATACAAAGAGTAGCCCAGGGGCCCTTGACCACCTTAATCCGCCACTGTTTAAGCTCTAATATGAATTTTACACTTAACATAAAGCCAAACCCGACATGTATCAGTATCTACTGACCTCTTTGCACATGTCTGGGCAACTGTTGTGCGGCGTAGAGTTCGGTCTCGTCCTTGGTCTCTGTCAGGTTTTCAACAGATGAGAAAAAAAAAGAGGAACATCAGCTTGTTGACAGTCACAGGCACTAACGTGGACAATAAGTCCTCCAAACTAAATGACAACACAGACCGTCATTCGGTGACTTCCAAAATGACACATATGAGTCTTTTCTGCTCGGCTGCCTCTTAGTTAAAGGAATAGCTCATCGTTTCTTTTCACACTTTGCTATTGTATATAGTATGATATAGTTATTCTATTGTTATTCATATTTTATATTTTCTAAGCTAGTTGTAGTGGTCCGGCATATTTATAGTGTATTCTAACATATATTTGTATCCATCTATCCATCCATCCATCCATTTATCTACAGTATCCTTCCATCTGTCTGTAAATCTGTCTATCTATCACTAGAAGGAAGTGAGGATTTGTGTTTCTTTGTGACTGAAGTCTATTTAGATCAATATACCAAAAACCCAGTTGATGGGCATTTCTGTGAAAGATCTGAGTACAACTTCCACCACTGTCTGAACCTGGTGTTCAGTAAATGATGATGGTATACACTCCCAACAGCAGTTTCACATGATCAGCTTACCTCTGTGAACGTCCACTGAAGAGGACGGTCCTTCTCCGTCTTCTCTGGCTTTCCTCTTCAGTAGTCTCACATGGAGATCCTCCTCAGAGGTGTCTGGGTGTTCACCCTCAGAGACCCTTGTCCTGTGCTGCCCGGGGGTCTTCGTGTAAGGACAGGCCCTCCTGTTAAGCCTCCTACTTGTCCTAGTCCGATCCATTGCAAGCGCTGAACTTAGTTCTGACGTGCTGCTATGGGGCTCTACAAATTAGAAAAACTCTGGAACAAATTGTAATTTTTAAAAATGTATTTCAAGGTATTAACTCTGAATTAGTGCTTACTTCTAAATAAGTCATATTAACATGAGTGACTGGATTTTTCACATACCTCAACTTGTTCCAAGGGCTGGAGAAGAGAGAGAGAGAGTTAGTGATAATGTTTCTAAGAAGTTTCTAACACCACTTTCAGAGCAACGAGATGTTGAGTCTGATTGTGATTGATGAATCTCAATGTGTCAGAATGTGATATTTTGTGTGTGTCCTAAGCTTTTGAAGCTTTGGTGGTATGATGTCATCATGATGTAATAAGGGTTTCACATCCAAGTTCTTTCCGGAATATGCAAATGAGTGTGTTTAGAATGAATTGTGCATGTGTTTATATTTGAATGAATACAATATTTAGACCATTGCATGGTTTTAAAAGTAAACATTCTAATTGTGTCCCAGTTTATTCCTGGTTACAGTGTATGTTAATGACATCAGCTGACAGGAAGTAAACATGGACCCAAGCTGTTGCCTAGCAACGCAATTCCATTGCAATTCCGTTGAAATTCCGTTGAAATGCACTAAAACGGAGCGTTTCAGACAGAGGGTGAATACAGGTATATTCAAGCAGACAGTATGAGGAAAATAACGTTTTTTTTAACATTACAGCATGTAAACATGTTCTATTAGAAAATGAGCATGATATGGGACCTTTTAAAAGCTTTAGCTGAGGGGGAGATTATGTGTTTATTTCTCCTTTTTGATATATTTTTTCTCCTTTTTATTTTTATAGAAACAACCATGAATGAAATGTCCAGATTAAAACCATGATGCATGAAATAGCTTCTTATTCAAAGACGTGTGGGTGACACACACACTTTCCCGTCCCCGTCCCTGGGAGCTGTAGAATGTGTTACAGTAGTAGTTATGGATAATCCTTTTGGGAGCACATGCAGACTCATACGGCGTAATAATTCTCTTGGCACGGTGTCACTCCCATTTACAATTGAGATGCATTCCTCTGCTCAATTCACACTCAACTGAAACTCTTCAGTTTCAGTTCAGGAGGTTAGAAGCTACTTTGTAAAAAAAAGATATTTGATATGGAAGACTGGCACATGTGCTATTTACAAAACCAGCTCACAGATTTCACTTCTCTGATGGAGATATGCCTTCAGTTGCCCTTTCCTACCTATCTGGACCAATGTGCTACTTATTGGGCTTTTGTTTTATTCTTTGCTTTTTAAGCCAGTACTAGTATTTCTCCCTTTCTTTTACTATAACATAAAACTCTGCATTTAAAGAGCTACTAACCATGAATAAGTCTTAAGCATTTCATTCTCCATCACATTCAAGCCATTCACGCGCTGCTAAAGCCTCAAGGGAGCTTGTTGGATGTTAACAAAACAATCATTCTTTTATCTTTATGATACAGTAATGATGAGCTGTTCATATTCTACCATACAGTGAAGTGGTAGATTTATATTTAGCTTATCATCTTAGACAGTAAAAAAACAGGAATATATTTTAAATAAACCCTTTTTTATAGAAAACCTGCTGAGTTACAGTCAGTTGTGGAAAGTAACCAAGTACATTTACTCAGGTAAAACTTTGGACCTGCTGGTGGCACTAGATGAAAACTCACCAAAGTTTTTTATTGCCTGCAGGTCCAAATGTCTGGACCAAATTAAACAGCAAATCATGCAATAGTTGTTGAGATATTTTAGTCAGGAGTAAAGTGTTGGACTGACGGGCGTTGTTACCTGGAGCCGCTGGCGTGGCTAAAAAAGAAAGACCGGCTCCAGCAGAGTTTCACCCCTGAGCCACGAGATTCTGTATTTCTGAGTTTTATCACAGCGTTCAGGCTGGTGTGCTGTAGGATCAGGATGAAAGCTGTAGCTACACGCTGCGTAGGGATACGGATAGTATTGCTCAGCATTTACAGTAAGAAAGTAGGTCTCTCTCATAAACAAGTGTTGCCTGCTGAGGTCAGCATTTCCAATCGAAATCCCACCACTAATTAGCTTAGAGATGTTGCAGAGTTGCACATTATTTTGTCAGATTCTCTAAATGCATTCCCACACACAAACACACACACACACACACACACACACATATACACTGCAGACACACACTAGTCAGTCAGAGTGTAGGCCCATGTTTGCTGTAATTAATCAGTGATGTGGGACTCCGTTGGCCCAGCAGAATGTAAAACACTGCATTTAAATGATGAGAGCACATATTAGACACCACTGGCCCTGCATACACAACAAGCTCCCCTTGGCCCTCTCGCCCACTTCGTATAATAAGCTGCATTTTCTACCAATTAACAGGCTTCTCTCTGTGGGGTGATCAAGTTCTTCGCCCCATCGATAACAGAACTGTGGCTTTTGTTGTCTCAGAAGTATCCAAAGAGCCATCAGCCTGAAAGCATGTAAAAGGTCAACCCCAGCACAGTAAACCCGGGGATTTACTGAAACGACCGACGGGGACTTTAGAAACCGGACGAGAGTTTCGTCTCCTGCAGAGACGTCGGAGAAAGAACTTTTTGAAATGTTGTTCTTTAAACACAGGACGCCCTCAGGCACTTTATAATGGACGTGATATAATTTGTTATTGATCACTGCTTAACTGGCTATGTTTTAGTTAGTGGCTGTCTGTGAGCTGGCTTTTTATGAACATTTGCTCCATTACAATGAATTTGAAGAATTCGTTTGAATTCTACCATGTAGATTAGAAATCCCGTTGGATTTTATTTTGATATCTGTTATTAATACATTAAGTCTTTTTTTTATTAAAGCTACTTTGAGGAACATACATTTTGTGTTGATTTTGGCGGTCCCTGTGGACAACAGCGGTAGTGTTTCCGAGCACCAGAGTCCCTTCAGAAAATGTCTCATTAGTGTAGTGTAGTCCTGGTTGTGGTTCTCCCGTGCCTCCCTTCCCTTCAGGGTGCCCAGCAATACGGCCTGGGCCTCGGTATTAAACTGAGACTGTTTCATAACCAGTTAAAAGTTCCTAACACTAACTTTAAGTGTAGATAAAACAATCATCTTTTGAAACATCAGCAGTATAAATTAATATTTAATGAGAAACCAAATAAAAAGACAAAAAAAACAACAGTAATTGTTGTTTTTTCATTAATATTTATGTATATATATATATAAATGTATTCAGGTATTAGTTTCAATTAGGGGGGAATTACCTAAAATTAAAAAAATAAATTGGCAAATTGCTAAATCAATTCCTATTCAAAATATAAATTACTTCCACTAAAAAGTAAATGAAAAAGAGTAATCGTTGATTATTTTTTTGTGGTCTCCTCTTGCGCTTCTTCTTATCTTCTTGTAGTTTGTTTATTAGTTTATTTAACCGGGGCCATGCACAACACAACCGTTGAGCCAGAGTTGGCTATATAGCTATTTATCATCTGCGGTCCCTAAGCAGGAAGGTATTAAAAAAACAATACAAACAATACAATACAAACAATTAAAAACAAAACAGTTGGCAAGCAAAGCAGTTTGCAAAAATTCCAAGCAGTATATCACATACGTTCTACAAAATATACATTACATAGTCTCCATGTTGGTTCCGTGCATCGTCCCTGCAGAATGACACACATTGTTTAAGTGGTGGTGGCGCAACACAATGCTTCTTACTATCTCTAAACCACAAACTGTTTTCCTCCTTGTTTAAGTAAACCCAGGAGAATATTCCTTGATTCAGAATGGGATTTTCTCCGGCGGTGCTCTCCCCTCGCTTCATTAATAACTGTTGTGGCAGATAATAGCTGAAATGAAGCAAAGACGTGGTTTTAATTTCAGAGGTGGTGGAACATTTTAATCAGCAGCAATTCAGCTACTTTTCTAGTAGTTTTTCTACTTCAGGAACCTGTGATAACAAAACGCAAAGGTCAGAAACACTTCTCTGGTGTGCTGCGAATGCTTTACTTACCCAATGTACAAGTATAGACGTTATAGAAATAGGCAGTATATCGTCAAAACTTTTGATGTCAGTTGAGTTGTTGCTAGGCAACTATAGAGTGTGGAAGGGCAAGTTCACCGTGGTCGTCACGTTGACGGGAGAAAATAATGCTTTTGACTCAAAGTTAAAAGTCAGATGCTTACATGAAAGGATGCTGGTAGTTACGGTCTGAAAGACATGATGTGAACACGACATAGAGGAACACTTGTACAAGAAAAACGGAAATAATTACCATTTAATTAAGTTTTATTGAAAAATAAATTATTTATATCTGTTGAATACAGTTGATGAGATGCAATCATGAAATAAATGCATAACTGTTTCTGGCTCTGTGTAAGAAAATGTACATTTATCACTGATGGACTTCATATGTAACAGTATGACGACCTCAGTACGTGTCTGATTGAATTGTGATCCATGCTTACATATGTGATTAAAACCTCTAGCATTTGTTATGTTAACATATTGGATGTCTGACCAAAGAAATCAGTCCAATGTTGTCTGTGATAATTTTACTGTATTGTAATGGCCTCTACAACAAGCCATTAAACGCCACACCCAAAAGAAATTCATCAGTCTCCTTTTTAGCTTTGGATGTAACTCTTGACTGTCTTGGTATCAAAAGGAAAACACAGCAAGGCTCAAGCCAGGTTTTTCTTTATATTGTTATTATATATTTTATTTTACTTTTTCCATAATCACAGCCTCTGGCAAGCCTTAAAGGGCAACTTTTTCAACCTAAATTTCCATGTTTTTGTGTCTAAGTGACTAATGACGACAACACCTTTTGAAATTGATCCAGTATTAAGGGAGAACGCTGCAGCCGGCAGCTGCTAAACCGGCTGTGATGTAATCGCCCGGGGCAACTCCTCACTGTCAATGTACAGTACGTCCACTAAAAGTGCTTGTTTTTGCCGCTGACATGCTCCAATTGTTATTATATGTGTCTGACAACATTATGGAAAGAACCCTACAGAGAAATAAAACGTTTTTCTTACCTTTCGCTTGATCCGGTCTGTTTGTTATTTCGTCATGTGACTTGTTGCCGGAAGACAACGGTGGAAATGTGAGTGAGAGTTGGATAGAGGAGTGCCGGTGTTGTCAGAGTTTGTTGTGTTGGAGTACAGAAAGGCGTAGCTTAGTGTTATCTAAAAGATTGTAAATGTGATGGCTGGATATTTAGATGATTTCAACAATGTGGATGCGACGCGAGGTCTCAGAACGAGGCTTCTCTGAGCGAGACACACAATAACAAACAGACCGGATCAAGCGAAAGGTAAGAGAAAGGTTTCATTTCTCTGTAGGGTCCTTTCCATAATGTTGTCAGACACTTATAATAACAATCTGAGCGTGTCAGTGGCGAAAACAAGCACTTTTAGTTTACGTACATTGACGATGAGGAGTTGCGCCAAGCGATTACATCCGAGCCGGTTTAGCGGCCGCCGTCTTCAGCGTTCTCCCTCAATACTGTACGAATTTCAAAAATGGTTGTCCCCATTAGTCACTTAGACACAAAAACACGGGAAAATAGGGTCCAGGTTGAAAAACACCAAAGTTACCCTTTAAGCTTGGTTCCATATAATTTCTCATTTCTGTTACACGTAACAACGACATTAAGTATCAGCGGCCTCCCGGGATACATACTGTAGGTACCTTGGTACATATTCAGTCCTGTAACGATGTTCTCTTAGTCTAACAGCGCAACTTTATTACTGACCCTGGATCTAGCTTCCATATATGAAATGAAAACAGTCCATTTTATTCTGGACTTTATTCTTGGAAGTTATATTTTATTTCTTGTGTGTCTGCGTGGGACTTGTTTGTGTATCTAATCATTGAGCCAATAAAAAACATAGCTTATTGGTGTGTACAAGCCAAGGACAATACAGTAACAGTATATGGCAGTGAGCAAGGCCTTGGAAGGCTATGAAATGACACATCACATAATAAAACCCTGGCAGAGAAAGAGAGAGAGAGAGAGAGTATGCAATAGTGCTCTATCTTTTCATGCTTCCTCTCTTTTTGGGTGATGCGTACAGTATATCTCGACAGGAAGTAAAAGCTCTCCCCTCGTTTCCTTCATGCTGTGATCTCAATGGTAGATAATCATTTCTATGATTCGGCCTTTTGCCACCGCTGACGTCCATTGTTGGACATCCATAGTGAGCCAGAGGACAGTAACTGCTGCACAGGGGGCTCTGTGTGTGGAAGGCCATTCAACATGCTGCAGATTCGTCTTCAGCACAACAATAACAGCAGTAAATTTATGTCTTTTTTATTCTCTATATCCTTCCCTGCACATGGCGAGTTTATCTGTATCTCTGTGTGTGGTTTATCTCTGCCTTTTTTGTGTGTGCACCACACTTCCCAAAGTGCACTGCAGAAGTAAATCAACTGCCCCTGCAGCCTTCAGGTGCCATAAAGCTCCCACACTCCCCCACAGTCGTTCCACCCGGTGTGCAGTTCACCGGCTTGTCCAGCTCTCCTCCCTCACCTCATCTTTTAAGTACGCATTTGTTCCCTCTGCCTCATGAATGTGACTTAAATAAGAATCATGTAGAACTTGAAGTCGGTCGGCTATCTATCTTTTCCACCAACAGAGATACAAGCGACCACATCACTGCATACAAATATTGCACGCTCTCTGCAGATCGATTTTGTTCGGTTGTACCGTTGATTCTTCAGTATACACCACCACACTAGGTACTTTGTTATGCCAGGATCAGACTAACACAGCATCAGCCCAATCCGATAGATGTGGGGTGTTGGAAATGTGAATTAGTATCGGGCATGATGACAATATTTTATTTTATCTTGTGTAGTGTGTCATTGTGTATGACATTTATTCATCTATTTATTGAGTCATTCATTTATTTTTGATTAAAACGGCATAATTATTGCGCTTCTTTTGCCATTATCGTGTCATTTATACACCTTTACGTGCGACCGGGCTGTCTTTTAACAGCCATTGTTGTAATTTCTGACTGTATTATTAAAGGGACTGTTTGTAAGAATCAGAAATTGGTTGTAACAGCGACACCTGTGGCCGTTAAAAGCAGTCCGTCAAAACAGTGAGGCGACACACATCAGCTAAAACCACAATATCATTCTATATTTCACCTGCTTGGCAGTAATGTTAGCTGACCAGACGAAGGTCTCTCCATAAATCACTGCTGATCCTAGTATGTATAGTGTGCACGCATGCATGTGTAGCTTCAGTAGATATAACTTTGCAGTTTTGGTGTTGGTTTGTGTTGGAGTCTGAGTCTGAACAGCGTAGCCACACGCGAGCATGCTTGGGACAGCGACCCGGATTGATTTATACGTGTAAGAAGTTACTAACAGTCCCTTTAAGATAAATATGATACCAGGCCGTTAACTAGAGCAATTCCAAATATTTCTGTAATGTTACTGTAAATGTGTCATTGGAATACATTTAGGTTAAGAGCTTCCCAAAGACACCCAGCTGATATTAATCAATAATGCAGTATAAAGATATTGAATTAAACCACATCACATCCATATCAGATGGAGATCACAGCGACTGGATCACATTTCTTGTGAAAACACACATAATCTGCCACAATGCGAGACACCCACTTCCTCTTTCTTTCCCTCTCATCTGTTCGCTGACACTATTTCGTCTGATCTCTCCGGCCCTCTCTTTCTTCCTTTCCCCGACACAGCCTCTCTCTCTCGCTCCCTCGCATTGATTAATTCCACAGGGCTGCCATCTGATGCTTTTCAAGCCCCGTCCTCCTACCATCGCCCGGGGCTATGCAGACGACCGGAGGGATACTGACTCAATGGATTGAAGCACCGAGTAAAAAGAGAGAACTTTCTTCACCAGAGATCAAGGCACTTCTTCCTCCCAGAGTTGTTGATAGAGTGTCAAAAAAGCGCTCTGAGCCCTTTGGTCTTCAGAGGAGTAGACTGCTCGACAGGGACACGGCAGCATTTACAAAACATAACCCAGCTGGTGGGGAAAACAGGGCGTTTGGAAAGCTCTGGAACTGCATGTTGGTTCAGAATAAACAGGACAGTGGCAGGGACTAATGGAATACTTCATGTCATATTGGAGCTATTGTAATTATAGTTTCCGAGTTTATAATATCATTGCTCTATGGCAAGGGTCGTCAACTACATTTGAATTTTTCTATGCGTACGCTGTGGGGGCCGGACTTTCAAACAAATGTTTTTTTTATTTTTTTATGCCTAATTAGCCTATTATTCTTCAATCCTCATACAACAGTTTGTAGGATCTCCTATGAAAAGATATTCCTCATTTTTCCTACAAATGTCCAGCAACACCTGTCAATTTCCTCTAGTTACATGCATATACTGTAGTTTATTCAAAATAAACTTCCCGTCTTCACAGGAAAAGAAAAGTAACAAAAGAGCCAGGGGTATATCCCACTAAACTAAAATATTAAAACTTACACATATTGAGTGTCTTAATAGCCTTTTTCTTGGTCAAATTAGAAAGCGGTTTCACATATTGCTCAACATCCTTCAAGAAAACGACAAAATAAGGTATTAAATGTAAAATTTATATTTATAAATAAAAGATTATAAGACAATATATCAAAATTATGATAAGAAAACATTGTTTTGGGGTTGTCTTTAAAGATATGATCAATGAAAAATCTGCAATGCTTTTAATTTATTTTCTGCATGTAGTGATTAACAGGCTAATAATTTTGAAGGGCACTTCCTTAACCTCATTCATTAGGTATTTATGAGGAAGAATCCAGACCTCCTTCCAATAGCCTATATATCATTTAAAAGCCGATTCCAATATGCCATGACATATGGAATAGAGACAATATCTCTTTGAAATAGGGCAGCTATGGCTCTATCATTATTTTGGAAATGTCCTGGGAAACATATTCTTCAAAACGGCAGTCCACAAACCAATGGGAGTCGTCACAGTGACTACGTCCACTTCTTATATACAGTCTATGATCCCTACTGTATGTCCAGTTTGCTTGTGTGAGCCTGGTATTGTTCTGGGTTTGTTGATCAAGGAACCCAAAATGAAAAATTCTATCTGCATAGAGGTGCCAAGCAGCATGTTGATTCTCAGTGGGATTGTCTGCTGTATTAGCAACCCTTATGTGTAACGTTTAATGCAAATTTAAGATGCGTTCCCTTTGAAGGCTGAAAAGATCCCGTCCTTTCATAACCCACTTAGTTCCTCATTCAGTCAGTGTGCTCTGAGAGTTTTCAGTCTGCACGAACCGCCACTCTGATGAGGCATGAAGTGTGTGAGTGGGTGGGAGCACGAGAGCACAGATGAACAGTCTAGTCTGACACGCTGCAGCAGATCAGCGTGGTCCTTACCGAGACGTGATGGGAAATGTATTGGAAACTATTATCAGTGCACATTTCCATTTCAATGAAGAGTTCATCAGGAGCCCTTTTTCTGCAGGCACTGTCCCCCTTTGATGACAAATGCTTCATAATCACACCTACCCAGGGAAAATATGAGTGCACTTGTTGCTCCTAGCAACAGCTCAAAATGACGTGTGGTGAGAATGTGTGATCGGGCTCGCATATGCTTTTTGCATGCATTTGCATACAAACGTGTGACTAGACTTTTGCACTCCCCTGCCATCGGGAGAATCAGTATTCATATGACTTGGCCCTTCTTGGATTTATGTTTCATTTTACGAGATAAGGAGGAGGGAGAGAGATTAGGACATTATAACCCCATGGGAAAGGCTTTCAAAAGGAAAACTATTGAAATGCACCTGCTCAGACAGGATGTCAGCCTCCACTGATCGAGGATCAGTTGTTCATGCTCCTCAGGATTGTCTGTCATTTCTACAGAGATCAGATTTGAAGCCAGCTAGAGCTCGATTGAAAGAGTCACAATACAGAGACTTCCACCCACATTTACTGGGAAATGTACGGGTGTATCAGATTTATAGGTACATGTCCTGTCACACAAGGAAGATCTACCCCCAAAGACTGTCAAAACATATTTCATGTCACTCTAGACAAGCTGTCATTCCCACTTTGCTGTTTCAACCAAACAACGTCATACGATCGGAAAAGAAACGAGAGCAATATCCTACATCAGTGGTTCTCTCTTCTTTGGAGTCAGGACCTTGAAAATCAATAATAAACAATGTGAGACGGAGAAATCACTCTTAATTTAAATTGCTTTCAACTCATTTCAACACTACGGCCGTAACCTGTAATGAGGGGTCACAAGTGGACATTTTAAGGGGTCACAAACCAAAAAGGATAAGAACTACAGTTCTTATAAACGTGTCTAGTTTGGTTGCAGTTCACAGTGCAGGGACCTGATTAGAGGTTGAGACTCAGGTCACATGACATGATTTAAAGTGGCAGTAGGCAGTATATTTTTGGCATCATTGGGCAAAAATTCCATAATAACCTTTCAGCATATTGTAATTCAAGTATTCTGAGAGATAACTAGACTTCTGCACCTCCTCATGGCTCTGTTTTCAGCCTTTAAAAAATCTAGCCCGTGACGGGAGACTTCGACCAATCACAGGTAATTTCAGAGAGAGAGCATTCCTATTGGCTGTGCTCCGGTCATGTTACCGGTGCTTGGCGTTCCTTCAAGATAACTCAACATGACTGCTGGGTCACAAACTTTCTCATTTTACAGCTAAACCGTGCACTACAAGATGATTCTGAAAACATTTGAGACGAGAAATAGTCATTAACGTAACATAATATTGATAATATTGAGGCTTTGTTTGACCGTTTGGTCGGAGTTTGCGAGTGATTGACGGCCGGCTCTCATAGACAGCAGATGGACAGCAGACCTCAGGTCAGCTCTGACTACTTGTTTTGTGAAATCTTGCAGATGCCGTTAGGAGCATCGGAGGACACAGAAGCACATAATTTTTTTCAGGTTACTTGTCTCTCCCACTACTGTCACGATATAGCGACAGTTTTATAAAAATAACTTTTTTTAATCATATTTGTTCCAATCTCGCCTACTTCAGCTTTAACTTGATAAAACCAAATAGTTTTGATTAACCAAAGTAACAGTATTTGCCGAGGCTGTGCAATACAACCTAAACTTTTATGGACTTAACAGCAGGTCCATAACAATTTACAGTATAGATGCACATATTTAAATATAAGAAAATCAATAACTGTATGCAATTGCATTAATTTCCACCCACACTCCTTTATCACGTTAAAATTAATTAACCTTTGAAAAAAAGATGCGTTATGGCATTAACTTTGACAGCTGTAGTTTGTACATCAACAATTGTTGGTCACCACTCACCAAAAATGATCTGGCATGCATTCACTGGTCTGATTCACACAGATAGGATACACACAGCTTTAGATTCAAATGTTAAGCTTGTGGAAATGCAGCCAAAAATGTTTGTGTTGAACTGTTTGCACTTTGAGGTCGACTTTCCAAGAGTACAAACTGAACTCCAAAGTCCTCCCAACATGGGCCTTTAAGCACTGCAATGAAATGATTTGGTGTACAATATTCAAGGCTGCAGCGAGATTTAAAATGGATCTTTGCTGAGCATCAGCGGCTAAAAAAGAAGGTCATAAGTCTCTCTGAGGAGAGCAGCCTCTGTGCTCCGAGGGACTCTAAAACCAGATCAGACTTTCTCAGATATTATGTTGACTCATAAAAGATATTAACTGGGTTATGACACCCTAACAAAACGTTGAGAAAAGGCAGGCGTACTGGCAGTTAGAAGCTCATAGTTTTGAAGAGATGAGAGGTCAGGATTTGGAGCAAATTTAAAAGTCATTGAAAAGATGCCAGTGTACAAGGGTCTAATGAAAACGCTGCCACCGGCGAATACCTCATTAAGAAACAGTATCTGGGCGACAGGTGGAGGACACGATGTGAGACTCCGTTTCCTCCAGGACAAGAAAGAAACGGCTTCAAAAGCTCCTCCCTGTGGATTCAACCACTAGGTAAAAGGGGACCTTTATCCTCGTCTTTTTTATCCTTGGGAGGAATCTTTTATGCTTGGACATTTTTAATAAATTATGTTTTTAAAAAAAACTGTGCTCAGAGGATGCTTAAATACAGCGACTGAAGGAGGGATAACAAGTGAATAAATAAGACTGAAATGCACCCTAGAGTTATAGTGTTTCTTGAAGATAAGATTACAGAATCTTACATCATTACCCCGCTCTCTGATATTTCCACATCGTGTCCTTCGTAATGTTGTAGGACACTCGCAGTTTATCAGCCGTTCATTTGCATTTGGCATTTTTACATTTTGGTTTCACAGCTGGAGTGTTATGTAGCAGCGGCAGGGGGTTGTTCTCTAAAAGAGCAAGCAGTACAGAGGAATCCCACGTATCAGTGAGGACATTCAAAGTTACCATGTTCACGACATAATGTGTTTACAGCTTAATGTTTCGTTAGATGTACCTTCAAAACCATGCATGACAACTAAAGTACGCTTTAGGTGGATTACGTCTACCATACAAACAGCTGCAAAATCTGGGTCATTACAAAATATGAACACGAATAGCCAAAGTATGTGCATTTACCTAAGATGCACCATACAAACTAAACTTTTATAGACACAGCAGCTTATTAGAAGTCCATAACAGTACAAAATATAGGTGCATATAGTCAAATATCAAAAAAAAAATCAAAGAATTGCTTTTAAAATCTCAATAACATGCAGAACAACAACACAACTCTGTCCCAGAGGACAATAGTTAATGTACAGTCCACCGTAATGTTTACAATTAAATCCGATCCGTAAGATTTTCATTATATCAAAACCCATTTTTCATACTATCTGTGGCTAGAATACATATGCATACGGGTTCAGCATAAGGCTACCGACACGGTCAATAATGAATTTATCACAGATGCAATGAGTCCTTTTTGTTTGGGTGCACTATAAACAGATACACAAGTTGTTTCATTTTTTAACAGCCTCTCAAGATGTTTTTTTTTACCATCCTCAGTGGTTAGCATAAGTGTCATTTCAAACAGAACTCTGGGACCTTTATTATTAAAACACACTTGCCACCAGCAACCACAGATGTCAACAAGTCAAACAGGAACTGAAATGTTAAGACCTATTTTTAGTTCTGTTGGGGCTGTTTGGGATAACTTGCACATCAGAGTTTGGAAAGCTTGTGTCCAAAATGAGGACCAAAACACCCTAAAAATGGTTGGCAAAACAGGTCCATTAGTAGCTGTTCTTGAGCTTTTAATCATATCACATGATCTTCCTCAGCAAATATAGTGTCCCCAGTTGTCTTGGATGTCCAAATTTCCTGACCATTTTCTCCTCCATGTTTGCTTTCTTTAAGCCACCTAAAATTCCACTCTGAATAGGATAAGCGGTTACAGATGATGGATGGATGGATGGATGGATGGATGGATCATCGAATCAATGTGATGTAAATATTGTATTCTGGTTGTTGATTGATGTTTTGACAACTGCTGTTTCCAAGGTCAAGGATGAACTTTCAGTTATAATTATTGTCACAAATGCAATTTGCAGAGGAGATTCACTTCTCATTCTTGGCACAACAATAGTATCAAAGACGAACTCTTTTAACACGCCTATCCAAAGACATTTTTCGCTGAAACGCACAGTACTGATCATTGACGCAGAATGTAAATATGTAGTGCGGAATATTTGCATATGAATTTAATTTGTAGGAGACAGGGTTGAATTATTTGACAGTGTTCATTAATCTAAATCGGACGAACGTTGGAGCCATTCTGACATCGTGACACGTAAAGAATATGAATGAGGTTATTTCCTCTGTGATCTAGACAACTTTCAGATACTAAACGTCCTTTGTCTATGAAGTGAATTCGCTAAATGATGATCAATAAGACTCTGGCTTTTCAATCGTGCAAAGTTTATAAATGGAGCTCATAAACCAGCTTACTTTCTTTGTGTTTCTTGTAAGAGTGAGTTGTATTTGTGAGTATATAACTCACTATTCATAGTATTTGTAGTTGGTGTGTGTATTTCTGCAGGTCATGTTGTCAGTGTAGCGTCATCCTGCCCGTCCTCTGCTTGTTACAAACTGTCATGTCACGAGAGCGGCGGAGAAAAAACAACTAAACAACGAGCTGCTGGGCCGTGCAAGCGACAGACAGGCTGCGTCACACACACACATCTATGCATGGTCATGCAAACACACACACACATACTAGACAACAGTGATGCTCTGCCTGTTACTGCTGGCTGGAGACGTTTGTTTTAGCTATGCACTCTGGGTTGTCAGAATTTCATCTTCTTGGGTGAGCAGGGGAAAGAAATGTCGGAGGGAGTTGTGTGTGTGATGGTGATGGTGATGGTGGCACATGGGATGAACACACACACACACCACATGAAAGTATCACTCCCACATGTTCAATCTTTCAGAATAAAGTGTTTCATAGCATTAAGTCCTAAGACAGCCTGTCCTCTGCTCTCCAGAGTGATGAGCACTTCTGAAGCTTTCAACCATCTCTTCAGTGTGTGTGTGTGTGTGTGTGTGTGTGTGTGTTTGTGTGTGTGTGTGTGTGTGTGTGTGTGTGTCTTATAGCGAGTAATGAACCCTACAAGAGCACCCGCAGTCCACCATGATAGATTAAGCTGTAACGGCGGTTGCTGTAGAAACCGTATCATCTATCAACAGCAGTTACATTCATTTAGCACTTAACAGTGACCAGTGACTCTGTGGTTTCTACCAAATACAGTCAGAGACACTCTTTCTCCGTCTCTGTCCTGTGATCAAATTATTGATCATCTCAGATTATGATCAGCAAGGCAAAAAACTGAGATTATACAATTTGCCGATGCTGAATCCCGCCCCTCTTAGTTACTGTCAGACAAGCTTGACAAAAAGAAACATGGAGCCGCCGGTTCCGTTTAGCAGGATGCCGCAGTGTGTATTATGTAAGGAATAATGTACAACGAGCTGGTCATTGTTGTGAAATAAACCCTGACAGGTTGATAAAGGGCTTTATTTCACAACAATGACCCGCTCGCTGTACATTATCCCGCTTATTACACGACAGTCAATAATTTGACACAAAAACGGTCCGCCAGAGTCCGACATCAAAACTGCGCCCAAAGCAACGGTCTGTTATACATAGCAACGGTCTGCTATAAGGAGGTAACAGACTGTAGAACGCCGTGACCAATCAGAATCGAGTATGCAACAAAGCTGTGTAATAATATTAGATAGTTTCTGGGTGCCAAGCTATATAGCTTCAAGAAGCCGACAGCAAGGACTGCAGTGTGCGATGGAAGGATATATTCACGATGATAAACTTTACACAGGAAACTTTTCCCGTTGGGATGCTAGACGTTGTGTATATCAAAATAAATACCACCAAAAGTTACTTTGGGGCGGCACAAAGCTTTAGAGAGATAATATAAACAAAGGAACGAAATTCGACAAAATCATGCAGCTTCACCAGAAATGCCCGGCAGCAGGGGCTCCTCCGGCCAGGAGCAGAGCTTCGTCTCTGCCGGTCCCTGCTGGGAGCCAACAACGTCAACACTCAGGGTCATTTTCTCATAGACTTCTATACAATCTGACTTCTTTTTGCAACCAGAGGAGTCGCCCCCTGCTGGCTACTAGAAAGAATGCAAGTTTAAGGCACTTCTGCACAGGTTTCCCACCGGTAGACACTTTCATTATGGGGGAAGTCGTGATCATCAACATGCTCCAGTGTTAACCAGAGCTAAATAACCCTTCTCTGGAGGTGACGAAAGCATTCTGGGAAATGTAAGAAATCACTAACTGAATCAGGGGTATCGGGAAGTGAAGCAAAAAGGTTTATTACAACAGTTCATCACAAAAATCTTTCCTGGAATTCTGCAAACATAAGTGGATTATATTCATCTGAGAGACAAGCGTGTGTGTGTGTGCGTGTGTGTATGCAGTGGTCATCTGGTGGTCTGTGCCCTCTTCTTGTCTTTTTTTTATTGGTACATTACTGTCACTTGGATGAATGTCTGTAATGGAGATGCTCCGCTGAGCCCTCTCATAAAACTCCGTGGGTGTGTCTGCATCTGTGCGTGAAACAAATGGCTGTGGAGACTCCTTACCCTCTAACGAAAATGAAAAAAATGTAACACAGACAGGCTATCAGGAAATAAATGAGAGAACAGGGGTGGATAAATAGATGCAACGGGTATGTGACAGGGACTGTCAGTCAACTGAATATCAGTAGAAAATGCCTTGGTGCTGATATTAGTATATGTCATATTGTCTGGGGGAAAAAGTGTTATGAGGGAGTGTGAGAGAGAAAACACAGGGACACTCTGGAAAGGTTGACAGGAAGGACAAAAAAGGTGCTTGGATACCAACAATTAGATGGTGAAAGTTAGGGTTTGACCAATATGGGTTTTTGAAGACTGTACAGTATAAATTGTCTTTTGTTGGTGTCTAAAGCCTCTTATGCCTGGTTCAGACTACACTATATTTCTGTCGGTAGGCGATTGAGCGTCATAAATTCTTCTCGTGATTTGGCCGCGAGACATGACAGACTACATGTTGGTCCCCGACCAATCATCGCTGGTCGTCTCTCACGACCTGCGTGATGTCATCAGAAAGGAAGCTTGATGCTAATGGCAGTAGCCTAATCGCTGTGTTGCTGAAGCGCCTCTCCTATTTCACACCAGTTTTTTCTTTTTTTCACTCTGTCGTGGTAGTCCTTCGAGGGAAAGGTCAAAAAGGCTAGGGTGTTGTTGTCATAGCTCCACAAATCTTTCCTCCATTTCACAATTCCACCTCACAGCACCAACATCATTCCTCTTTCGATTCGCAATAGTTTACAGTTTTGCGTGCCTGCATGGCAAGTCACGGCCATGACGGAGCACGTTGTGGAAGGCAAAAAAAAAACATGCTAGACTTTCTGTCAGGAAGTTGCGAGGCATCCCAGACTACACAAGATAAAATTATCGATTGTCGCTCATAACACTCATTGTCGTTCCCGATCTGAGCCGACATCCCACGGTGGCCGTGTCGGGCTGATATTGTGTAGTCTGAAACAGCCATAAAATGACTACAGCGTCTAAAAGTTGAATGTCTCTAACACAGTTAAGAAAGCAACAAATAACTAACATATCACAGGATCTTCATCAGCAGATGGAGTTGCTCAGTTGTTATGGAATTGTAAATGTTAATTTATTTAAGCTTTTTTCTGTGGACTTTGACTAAAAGGTTTGAAGTTGATTATGCAATGTGATTGAAAGTTCCAGAAAAGCTACTAAGTGGACCTTGTGTTGAAATGCTATTTCCAAGGTGGAGAATTCAACTTTTGAACCTCAACTCTTTTAAAGACATTCAACAAATACTGAACATTAAACCCTTCACAAAGGTTGGGTTTATTGACACGGCTGTTGTATTAGACTGCATTTATCTAGGTGTACCCAATAAACTGGCAACTGAGTGCACAAGATATTGATCTTGAATCATAAAGTAACATTATTTGAGTATGATGGTGTAGTACTGTTTCCTCGCTGTTTAAATGTTGGATGTCCCTCAGTGTTGTGTAATTGAGTAAAGAGTAATGATAGTTGTATTTGGTAACTGCTATAATTCATGAACATATTGCCAACCTACCATCTGACATCAAGTTTTTTTTACATTTATTCTGAGCTGAAATGAGAAACGAGTCTTGACTGTAGTCCAGTCTTACTACTATCAGCTCCGAGGTATCTAGGATCAGGTCGTTTCTATCTTTTTTCTGAAATGGACAAAGCCATTTTCAATCTAATTCCATTCCGTTCCCTGTATTTGGACCTTAATAGAAAAGCTCTTTTGACCTGAAAGTAATCCAAAATGTCACATAACTCATGACTCATTGTTCATCTTAGAATAGATTTTTAAGAATTTTGATTACTTCTGAATCAGTCAAACAAAGGCCAGCTGGTAAATGTCTCTGGTTTTGTACTTTGCTTTCATTTATTTTCTTAGATGTTCCTCTCTTACTGGAACCAGAACCAGGGAACTAAGTGGAACCTTTAAATAATAAGGCAGTGACATTTTGATGATATCTTGATTCATGATTCATCCGTGATTCAACATAATTTTGGCTGCAGAGCACGATGTGTTGTTGGAGAGGGACATAACCCTGGAACGGTCGGTTTGACAGTCAGCAGGTTGGCTCACAGAAAACATGGAAATTACTCAGAAACACTGGATGTGAGCCTGTATTCAGTCATCAAGGCCAGTGAGTTCCTCCATCCTCTCAATATTAAACATTCACCCTAAAACTGATAGGATGTTGAAATTAATGTGAAAGAAACAGTTTTTGACATTTGCTGCACGTTATAATATGAAAATAACAACGTATTCTCATACAACGGTTCGTATGATATCTTATGAAAAGTTATTCCTCATTTTTTTGTGCGTTTTCCTACAAATGTCCAGCAACATGTGACCCACGTGTCGGTTTCCGCTTCAGTCTTTTCAAAATAAACTTCCATCTTCACAGGAAACAACTTAGTTAGGTTTAGGCAACAAAACTACTCAGTTAGGTTTAGGAAAAGATCGTGGTTTGGGTTAAAATAACTAGTGGTACGGACGTTATGTGGCAAATAAATCAACTTTGACTTCTGTTTTCACACGGGATACGAACTCCGGTCTCCAGGGCGAAAGTTTGGTGTTTTTTGTCCCACCCATGGACCCTGACCTCCTCCAAAGAACGTGTATTGCCAAGAAGTGAAAGTCAGCAGCAACAAATCTACGCTTCCACCATTTTGGACTGAAAGCCACTACCAGATGCCAGTAAAACGTCCGCCTAAAAAGTGCCGTACAAAAGTAAAACAAAATAATTTCTATCTATTGTCATATTCTACCGAAATGGCCTGTGTTGAACAATAAAATATTATAAATATAATAAGCTTATTCAGTCCAAAATTGCGACACCGGAGTTTCGTCTCTTTGCCTCCTCCCTACGCGGTGTTTGTCACTCTTTATACTTCTTGGTTCACAATTACATGGATTACATACAAATTGATTTTGTGGGATATATACTAATTACAATGCATTATTTTTCGTAGGTATAGCTACGAACGGTTTATGAGACCAGCCTGGAAATAAACAAAAATCATTAACATTTGACACAAGTATTTGTGCATGGTACATCGATACTTGTTGCTCTCCTCCCTCCATCTGTTCTCCCTCTTAACAAGCTGACTTCTATTTAGTCGAGAGCGATTGCTACCTTGAAGCCTCTCTTCCCTCCATCTATTCCGTCTCAGCAACAGTAATCACTGATGCACGCCAATCAGAGAGAAACTGAAGAATGTGTATTCTGAATCAGATATAGATATAGAGAGAGTATGCGTGTGTTGTTCTTGACATGCTGAGTGATTCATTTGTCTTCCCCATCTTACAAAAGGAGTTTGAGAAGGAGGAAATTGTGTTGCGGTCGATTCGATGTGGGTGGAGAAATAAACCCTTCTTAAAGCCCGACTTCAATTACACTGAGAGACACAGGAGACGGAGGATGAGAAGAGGATGGAAAACATATTTAGATGCTTTGCTTCTGAGACATTTCCCAACTCTAGAATAGTTGAATGTTTCAGAAGCCTACAAAACAGTTATTTGTGTGTATCCTCTAATGCACCTGCCAAAGAACACTCGTCTTTTATTATTATTTATCATATAAAGGTACGTTTGTCTCCATTCTGTAATGTCAAATTTTATTTTAAAATCCTTTTTGCGTGATTGAAAAAGGAGATGGAGTAAGATAAAGGTTAAAAGAAGTCTTGCCTCCTTGATTTTTATGTGTGTCCTTCATACTTTGGCTCATTTTTAGTGTGTTTTTACTTCTTCTTTGGCCGTGTGATGTTTGAATGTGACAGCTCCAGGCCAATATCATTCATTAAAGCCAGACTAATCTATGACTCATGCTAAACTTTCAGCCTCCGCAGCTGCTCTCCTCTCTTTCTTTCTCTCAAACAAACATGCACATGCATGCACACACAGTGTTCTTCTTCCTCTCCGTGTCTAATTAATGCTGCCAAATTACTAGCTGTGTCCATATCTTGGAGTGCAAAATGAGGGGTTTTCTACTTTGGAGCTGCTGTTGAATATTCAAGCAGTCGTGGAGGAATACACGGCGCATAAATGCTGCACCTTCAATACTAATGTGGAGAAACCTCTTCTGAATTCACAATTTGGGACATTTGAACAGTCATATTTAGATTTGTAACTTTTCAATTGATGTAATGTTTTACTTACTAGGTGCTGTGCAGATGTATCAAGGTAAATAGTGTTCAGTGTTCAGCTGGGCATTGTAGTTTTCAGAAAACATTACTCAAACAGGAGTAAATAGTTTGTTGGGGATTGTTTTCAGATGCAAATTAATACACATTTGGTTCTCCAGTGAGTATTTAGACAATACTTTGGTGTTTTTGGTCTTTTTGTTTTGGTCTTTTCATGGGATTTGATGACAAAAATATATGAAAAAATATAGAATATTGCCACCTTTATCCTTTAAGTACAGTGTAGAAGCGCTACAGCTCTCCTAACAGAAATACAAACATAGCTGATACAAACAACACCTAAAAAAGAGCAAAGACATGTAAACAAAACAGTGTCAAACAAGGTTAGCAGGGAGACATGCCAGGAATGTGGCACCTCTCCTGCATTATTAAAAATACACCAACAGTTTTTGTTCAAGAGAATAAGCATGTTGGCTCTCTCTGGGAGAATTTGGCAGGGTTGCTTTTTTAAAGTTCATAACTGTGGAGTTGTTTTTATCTGACATGATGATGTGTGATGAGTTCTGGCAGGATCTCTTATATCAGGCTCTGATGGGGAGCTACCACTGCACTGATTTTGGTGTTTAAAGGACCTTCCTGCTCATATTTAATCTATATACTATGTTGTACTCGCTGCTGTCACTGCTTCAGACATTTCCAAGAATCCTCTCCACCCCCAACCTCCACCTGCATTTAGCTCAGCTCCGTTGTATACATGCTGCAGGGTCTTTATATCCAGGTTAATTTCCTCAGCTCGCTGCGCGCCGCTATGTCGTCTTGCTGCAGGAGGAAGCACCCCTCAGAGGAAAACCAAGCTGCCAAGTCAAATCTTATTGTCATTTGTTATGTGGTGAGTGCTTCTGACTGAAGTGAGTGAGATAAACTGCTGATCGGGGGTAGATTAGGTCTCCGGAAAGCTTCCGTCATCGCATCTCAGTGGCTTTTAAACTACTTCAAACATAGCATGCAGTAACGTTTTTTTTAGGATTAGTGCTTGTTGCTGAGACTGAAACCTGTTAGCTGAGACGAGCACTGTGAGTCAGCACATACTGTGGAGAGGCTTCATCATCCTGCAGATAATATCACAGCACCACTGTGCATTTAATGCCTGCATAGAATGAGTACAGTATACTGGTGAAGCAATTACCCTTAATAAACGGCTTTGCTTAGGATCTCTCACCCTATAACCAAAAGACTACTGTCTCCGGAAAGAATAGTGCCACTTTTCCACAACAATTGCTGTTATTCTTGCACACAATATGCGCACAAACACACACATTTCCAGAGCAGAAAATGGCTGTGTTTCACAATGAGGTTGAGCTTTGATGCAATTTGTAATAAATCGCTGTAACCTCATGTGAAATTCAATTTGCAGGTAAAACACAACAGTATTGTTCATAAACACAGAAAATGCTCCTTTTGGGTACAAAATATACTTTTCAGATTTATTGGCAATTTTCAGTGAAGTTTCCAGATCCCATAAACCACAAGCAGCATGTTTAGCTTTTATTGTGTAGTAATCTTCATAACGACAAAACAAAGTTGAACATAGCTTTACCACTTTTGCTTTTAGACTGTTGTTAAAAGACTTTATTTCTTAGTTTTTTGTGCCTCCGCGGCGGCAACAGCCGTGGCCGGAGGCATCATGTTTTCAGGTTGTCAGTCCGTCAGTACGTTCGTCCGTACCATTCTCGTGAACGCGATATCTCAGGAATGCCTGGAAGGAATTTCTTCAAATTTGTCGTGTGTTCAAATTTTCAAACATCCACTTTGACTCAAGGATGAACTGATTCAATTTTGGTAGTCAAAGGTCACTGTGACCT
>CAKAKR010001764.1:11367-44165 GCA_916700685.1 Adelosebastes latens | reverse complement strand
TTACACATTTATTCTCCAACATGGTTTAAGCTGATTACTTTCAAAATAAGGCTCCGTAGTATGTTGCATCAGACATGTATGCTATGAAGAAATGATCTTACATGGATCCAACTGCCATTCAGAGTAAGAATCACAAACTCTTCAGATAATTTACAAAAGCCTTGGGGGACTTTCTTTTATTATCTTTGTGTGGGAGTCAACTGAGCCACATTTTAATTAACATTTAAATTGATTCCTGTTTGTGGTGTGATGTCTGCATAGATGTCAAGGTCTGAGACATCTCCACAGCATCGGGACACAGCTCAATATTCTAACCTTAAACTTCATGACATTTTGTAAAAGTCACTGCAATTCCCAAAGTTGCACGTGGATCAAAATGTCCACTTGAAAGGTCACACCTAAATTAATTCAAGAGGAGTGTTTCGTTTTACAAGGTCGAAACACAAGATCACCCCAGTTTTAAAAGTTCGAAACAAAAGTTTATTTTTGGTAAGAGAAATTTGTTCCTTAATCATTTTACCGTTGCGTCATGGTGTCATTCATCCAAATCGTATTCATACATTCTTAGCCTTGAGTCATGCCGTATTAGCGTAGCATTTTTACAATACAGTACTTTGCTGAAAAATACTTTGTATTCAACTGGCATTCTCAGACATTACAGTACATTCTCATTATTAAAACTGCGCTTGGTTGCTTTGACAAGAAATGAGGAGATAAATACAGCATTGATCATTTAGAAGCAAAACTTGTACAAAATATACATTGTGTATAATTGGAGCAATTTTAACTACAAAAAAGGTGGGGTAGTCGGAGCACATCTTAATTTCTGAGTTTAAGAGTCCCAAGGAACTGTTGCATTTCTTTTAACACGATTTATTCAGAATAAACTCCATATTATACAAGTGTCTTAGAGATTCCCTACTCAAACTACATAGAGCAGCTTCATTGTCGCACATACATGGGAATATATATATATATATTTATATGAAGGCAACATACAGTCTGATGTGATAACGGTAGACAAAACAACGCAATAATTTAAACAAATTTTGAAACTAAAGGATGGAATGAATCTTTTAACCAAACATGGTGGAAATAGAGGATGGTCACAACTGTGGTCCATTACGATGACTGGATGTGAGCAGTCCACGTGAAAGGCTTTATAAGCGTGGTCCCACAAGACTCCGATCTTACTGTGTGGTGTTGTGTTTTCAAGGGGATTTCAGTGCAATTAAGTGTGTCATCGTCCGACTTGATTGAAAATCTGCTGAAAGTCAGTGTTCCCCCTGTTATCATTCAGTACTTGAGTGAAAAACTGTTGTAAAAAAGTACTTGCAGATTCTCGAGCATTCAACCACGACCAATAAAAGGACCAAAAACCCGAGAAAAACGGGCAAAATCAAGTACGTTGACAACTAAGAATGAAAGGGGGAAATGCTGTAATGTTGAAGAGGCCAAAGTTCCATGACAGCAAAAGAGGCGACTCTTTAAAGAGGTAAGGAACGGCATGTGTGGCCTTGGACTAAAAATACACTCTAGGTTTGTATTTTAATTGCTCATCATTCATCTTCATCCTCGCTATCCGTCTCCTCTTCTTCCTTCTCCTTCTCCTTGGGCGGAGGCGGGGGAGGAAGATCCAGACGAGCCCACGACATGGGCTCGGACTTCTTCATGGCTATCTCGATCTTGGCGGCCATCATGTTCATCATGCTTTTACTCACGTCTATCACCTACGAGGGGAAGAAGGGAGTGTGACAAATGCGGTCTTAGTTCCTTTGGTATGAGGTGATCACAGATGAACCGGTCTGAGTTATGAGCAGTTTCAGGTCATGTTTTAACCAGTGGTATATATTGAGGTGGATATTTATTAAGTACAATTACTGCCATTTTCAATCCTGACTGCAAAGATCCCTAGTGTAGATCAGTAGCATATCAAATAATAAAACTTAGTATCGTTCATGAAAGTATGTTATATTGAGGTATCTGGAATGCTGTACAATAAAGTACATGCATTAAGGCGAGACGCTACAGGCAAAAACGTTGTTTTTCCATACACTGGTCAATTTGAAGATTTTGGGATACTTGCTTCCATAACATGTCTTCTTTCAGACTAGTGGATAGAAAACATCCAAAATACACATTTAAGTGTTTATTTTACTACTTTGTCTATTTGCGTCTGTAGATTTCTCCTAAATTCACCAAAAGTTAGCTTTATATAATGCCTCGTTTGCATATTTAAACATCAAATTTCAGAAAACTTGTAATACAAAAAAATAATGGTCATAATGTAAGAAATCAACTGGGGACATTTCATGGTGATATCTATTAGTTAAAATATTTACCTTATTCACCTGTAGTGTCTTCAAAATGTGTGGAATTTTACAATCCATATCTTTAAAAGGCCGTTTTCCCAAAAAAAAAAGTTCTCACTCTGAGCCAGAAATCTCCAGTTTATAGGCACTTACATACACCAAACTTTCCAGTTTCATTCCTATCTATATTCTGAAGGTTTTTACTGAGGGGGTTTGTTCAGATATCATTCACAGCCTGATTTGTACAACATTTTATTCCTAAAAACATGGCGAAAATTGATTTTTTTTTATGGCTGTTGACAGTATTTTCTGATTTATGGAGTGATAAAAAGAGTAAAAGCTTTTGACTCTAATATGTCAACAAAATGAGACAAGAATTTTGAACCAGGCTTTATCCAATGATCAGATTTATGTTCTGGAAATGTATGCAAATTAGCACATATCTGATAAGATAATCTCTTATTTGCATATTTAAACACACATTTGCAGAAAACTTGTAATACAAAGAGTCATCGTCATGTAGCGTCAGTAGTCAACTGGGGAAGTTTCATGGTGATATCTATTAGTTAAGTCACCCTTAAAACCAGCATATAGCAAAGGTCACAAGACTTTTTACATGAGGTTGAAAGTGATGCTGTACTTACTCCCCACAAGCTGATTTTCTGCACAAACTCCTTCTCTCCCTCAAATATAACATGGATGTCGAGCTGAAGGTGAAAAGAGAAATAAACATTAGGTTGAGAAGAACACAATCAAAAGCTAAGTAGTTTAACTATGGACAGAAATTATCTGCCAGACTAATAGCGTCCCTCACCGTGGTGCTGTTTGCATCCACATAGCAGAGCTCCGGGACGGCGTTCTTGGCGTAGATAGAAATGATGACCTGCGTCCCCGTCTGGTGCCAGTCAAACCGACATGGAACCACTTTCTTACCCTGTGTGGAGATTTCACAAAACAACATTTGTGTTTGGTTATTTGAAACACAAAATCAAAATTCAGCCATTCAGTCTCTACCAGTCTCCTCTGTGCTAGTGTTTATCAGACACCACTAGATGGAGTCACAGCTGAGGCTCTCTCATAAACGATCAGTTGCTGTCAAACCTACCGCATCTTTTTTCCTCCATAGATGTGTTCCCCTGGTGCAGCCCTCTTGAGAGAGGAAGGTGTTAAAGTCGGAGGTTTTCCTCTTACAGCAGGTCCAGTATTTCATCCTGCAGATGCAGGAAAAGACAAACACCCGCTGGATTTTTAGCAGTCAATAAGAACTTGTCAGTCAAGAGAACCAGTGAACAAGACTAACAGGAAAATACTAGTGTTGCTCTTCACGCTTCTTTCACAGTACACAGAGAATATCTACTATTTCATGTCAATACAGTGAGAGTTTTTTGAGTAATACTAACCCTTCATGGAAGATAGGAAATCCAGCGTGGTATAAGCACACATCCGAATCGCTTGCAGGTCCATCAAAACTCTGAAGAAAACAACAAAAGCAGGTCGTTTTTGTTGTGAAAAATACAAATAAAGTGTATTTTACACATCTATGAGAATGAATAATGACTAATATCTCGTTCTCTAATAAGGACTTTGGAAAAAGTTAAAATGTACCAATTTAGACTCCACCAAGAGCCCAACTGATTAATCAACTAAACAGCAGGCAGCCCTTGAGAGATTATCTCATGGCTTTCAATCACATCAGTTAAATTACAATTATGTAAATCATTAAAGTCCCACTCCAAGCCTCTACAAAACCCGTCAATGCAAATTTTCCTTAAAATTTATGTTCTAATCTTGGGGTTTCTGCTCTGACAGGCCAGATTAGCTTGAGCAAAAAAAAATGTAGCATTGCATCCGTCTCAGAAAAAACATGAAGGAGGAGGAAAAGGAACTGGATCGATTTCGCCTTACCCAGAGCGGTGAGCTCTTTTGGGGGCATTATCATGATTTGTTTATGTTGTCCTTTAATGACATCTGTCATAGATTTCTTCAAATGTGTGAAGAAATGGAAACTTATTTGGCATAATCCACAATTTCAGCATGAATTTAAAGCAAAAATAAACTGTTGCCAAAGCCCTACAGAGGTATGGATAAAGATAGACATTTGTACTCATTTCAACACCATGACAATTTATTCCAGAGTGTTTTCTACAGTATACAGTAATCACCTACTTTAGTACACCCTCCGTTTTTACAGGATGTTCCAATCTTGATCTCGTCATTATCTTCCTCTAGAAAAACAGACAGACAGAAAGAGAGACAAAGAATTGACTTAGATGCTTCGAGGAGCATCTAAAAAAAAACAAACGCATCCAGTTATGATGTGTTGTCCCGTCCCTGCCAGCTTTAACTCAAACGGCAGGAATTCCCAGGGGCCATCCATTAACTTCCCCTGTCAACATGACCTTCCTGTCAACTGTAACAAGAAGACGATGGTAATGGATGGTAGTCTGTGATAAAGAAAACAGAAAAACAACGGAAACATGGAAGAGATAAGGAGGAGAACGAAGGTGAAGATAAAGTTCTGCTATCACCTTTCTTCTCAGCCACGTTTTCCGTAAGCTTCAGCCTCTCCAGAGCCTGCTTCAGAGAGGTAGAGACTTTATGCTGCAATCTCACCATCGGCTCATCAGCACTGTAACGGTAAGGAATCTATTAGGCACGAAGCATTAACAAAGGGTATCTGTTTTTAATTCATTTGTTAATTGAAAACTATTTGGAAGGGTGTTGCGGTTTTCCCTTTAAGTAAGGAATACATTATCAGCACTTCAAAATGAGGTCCAAGACCAATACACCACTTGAAAGGATTTTCACTATTCAGAAGTAATCGCTTCATCAGTCGCTTGGCCACGTTCTTTTGAACTCCACTGGGAAGCATCCAGGGTAAAAGAATAGAAAACGCCTCAGACTATCCTGTGGATCCTCAGTATTCAGGCTGCTTTAACACATCTGGTACGGCACATATCCTTTTATGCATTTGATACTAAACTAAAATAACTGGAATGTAGTATGTGGGATAATAAGGATGTATAGTTTTAAACTGAAAGCCCCGTGAAAAATGCGTTCTTCTTGGCTTGTTTCTTTCCTTTAAATGGGATTTGGCATAGGGGGTTCACTGCACAAATAATAAGAGCTTAGGGTATTCCTATGGTATTGATTAAAATGTAAAAAACTATATAAGAGTCAAACTGTGCAACCTTGGTCTGCGTATCGCCTCCTGAGGCTTTGGTGCGGAGATGATGTACTCGTTAAACTTTGGTTTTTGGTCATCTGCGTCTCCCGACGCTGTCACATCTGGTTTCACCGGCTCAGGCGGCTTCTCCTTGTTGTGGGGACCTTTCGTGCAGCCCTGTGGCGGAGAAAAAGTCACTGAGTTGGACTCACAAACAATTGAGCGTTCAGACCACAGCAAAAGGTGGCAGTCAATGCCTATGAAAACAATAGACAATGGAGACATGACCGTGGAGGATTCAAAGTATGGATTAAAAACAGAAACTAAAAACTCACAACAATGCTGAGGAAGTCGGAGAAGTCGGTGGTTCTTCTCTTGCAGCAGGACCATCCCTGGAGGAAAGTCAGACAGACGTTAGCTTTGACCACATAACAAGACAAGCTAACTGTGCATTTTCAGGCGTTTTTACCTTCAAAGCATCGTGGAACACTGGGACTCCGGGATGATAGGTGCAGCCATCTGTGAAAATGGAAACACTAACTTTGAGTCATTTAGAATAAATATATGTGGCAATATAGGAAACAGTGTTACCTACACCAGCATTGAATAACATGCAAACTTGACTGTTTATGCAGCTTTTCTGGCCTTCTTTTAATGAATTATATTTTCATAAAAGATACAAACCTTTCAGCTTTGGAGGAACACCCTAAATTTCTCAGTGGAAATCATCTCATTTCTTTAACAGAATGATGAGTACAATCGTGGAGAAGTAGTTTCTGAATGAGGAAAGGCATTTTGAGAATCAACAACTACAAATAATCTGTAGCCATTTTCAACTGTTTGACGGGCATCAACCCTTTCTTGGTGAAGCACTAAAACATCAGTGGTCTTGTCTGCATTTGCTCCTCCTTTCATGTGTGGTACACCGAACAAAAGATCAGCAATGTCTGATGCTGCCTTCATGTATTCTCTGTCAAAATGACTTGAGGTGCTTACGGCTGGAAAGAACTCTGTATTATTTGGGGTTAGGGTTATGTCTGTTCCTTATCATATTGTACTCAGGCAAGTGCGAAAACGTTTTAAAACTTTATTAAAATGACCTAATATGCTGACATGAATTAATGTAAATTGTGTGTAGATTGTAGTAGGGGTGTAACACATCGATTCAGTGATCAACGATCTGATATCATCGATACAAAGTGAAAACATTGATACACATCATCATCTTTATGATACGCATTTATTTTGATTTTCCCATGGCACGTCTACGTCAACATTCCCGTCGGAGCAGATCTCCTTCCTAAAGTAATAAAATTGTCAAATCATATTTTAGTTGCTTTTTGTGAGTTTCTATAAATGTAACCGATTGTGTTAAATAGGCATATGACATCGTCTCATACCGATCGAAGCATCGTTGTCCAAAGAATCAATCTAATATTGTATTGTGATGAAATACCTGATGATTTATACCTCTAGATTGTAGATTAAAATACAAAATAAAAATGTGTTCAATTTATTATAAATATTTATTGTCTCTCTGAAGGCAATTCAGTAGTTAACTGGAAACTAGTAAGTAATAAAAAGTGATATAATCCTTGGTGTTTGGAACAAGAACTGATCACCAGTCCAGAAGTGACATTGATAACGAATAATTTGTGGATAAAACAGACGTAGCAAATTAAAACCCAAAGGATACAGATAATTTAAAGCTTTAATAGATAATGATATGTTTTTGTTACTCAGTATTAAACTTCAGTTTTATCAAAAAAGGGACATTTTCCACTACCTCTTACATAAAACTATTCGTATTTTTCCTTGTAAAGTGCAGCGCACAAAACACATACTGTAGATAAAATATTAACTTGGGCATTAGGAAATTAATTGTAAATGTTTATTGAACTTTCTTTTCAATTTCTGTGACGAAATTTTTTTTTCCAAACTGAAACAAAATTTAAATATGAGCAACATACAAGCAAAACAAGACACAATATATGAAACTGATACAAGACCTTTAGCCATATGAATGAATATTAATGGTCTGGATTGATGATACATTTGAGATGTTATCAGAAAGTTTGAGATTAGCCTCGTATGAAAAGTACAACATTACTGTTTAAATGTCCTCTTTTTGGAACTGCCCTACAAGATAAATCACTGCTGAATGAATAAAAAAAAGTTGTCTGGGTGACGCCATAAATCAAGCATTTTCCACTGATCTATGTCCCTTCCATGCTGTTGCCTTAGATACATCTCTTACATACCCCTATAGGTAATGATAATACACTCTATTGTTATGAAAAGAGGCAGCCTATTATTACTTGAAGACAGGAGAGGACATTTCTAACGAAAGGAATTAAGGGGCTCACTGAGGTTTTGTCGTGGGAGCTGGAGACAACAATGCCACCTTGAACGTTCAATTACATTTAGATCAGTGGCTTCATATAAAAATGGTTTCATGAGCAAACTTTATCTTTAAGTATGGACACTCAAGATCAAGAAGTGAATTACAAGGATCTTACACAACCTTCTGTAAGTGAATTTCCTAGTGGTTTTGTTGGGGTACTGCACTCTGGGAGGTACACTGCGTTTTCATTAAGAGAAGTTCATAAATTGTATATGTTATGAGCTAAGTGTGTGAGGAATTAAGATGTACAAATCTATATCTAACATAAAACAGGATGATCTATGCCGTAAACTGTGTGCCAAACGTGTAAACAACAACTCAGCCATTGCCTCAAAGATGACAAAAGGCAATGAGATGGGAATAATTAGTTTTGCTCATGATGATGGATGGAGTTTAAAATGTCTTTGTCTCCCGAGGCATCTTTTGTTGCATTTAATCAAGGATTTGGCCACTGCTTCAATGAGGAATACACACTGTAAACATATCATGGCTCGGCTACATTTGTCAAATGTCCTGATTTCTAAATGAGGCCCCTGGTTATTGGGGACACAGCTCTCACCTTCACAGATTGATATTTAACTGCTGGCAGCAGACAGTGTGGGTTCAAAATATACTTTGACTTTCCTCAGGCATAAGCCTGCTTGTTACTGTCCTAAGGAAAATGAATCTTATCTTATGAATATATCTGAGCCTACATCTCTCCATCTCTTATGGGTTTAGAGATGTTAGGGATGCACCAATCCCATTTTTTCAGTCCTGATGATAGCGATACCTGTGCTTTGGGTATCGGCTGATACAGAGTACTGATCCGATACCAGTGTTTAATTAATAAACTGTATGCCTCACTGTGTGGACGTGACTGGGATCATTCTTTTATGTGTAAGGCAACGTCAGGCTAGGCTTTTACATTGCTTTGCTAACTTTGTCAAACAAAATGTAACAACTAAATACATAGATATAAATTTACTGAATTATTTATTATCAAAATAATAAATGGTACACCAGCAACTTTATAAAAATGAACAGGAGTTACAATTCAAGTGTGAACCTTTTTAATGCAGAAACAAATTGGTTTAAACTTAATGGTGCAGTGTGTAGGATCGGGCGGCATGTAGCGGCGAGGTTGCAGATTGCAACCACCCGAAACTTCTCTTATGTGCCAAGCGTGCAGGAGAACTACGGTGGCCGACATGAAAACGAGAAAACCTCTATCTAGAGCCAGTGTTTGGTTTGTCCGTTCTAGGCTACTGTAGAAACATGGCGGCCGGCTCCATAAAGAGGACCCCCTCCGTATGAAGATATTAAGGGCTCATTCTAAGGTAACGAAAACATAATGATTCTTATTTTCAGGTGGTTATACACTAAAGAAAACATACTTATTAATATTATATCCCAATAAATCCTCCTAAATGCTACACACTGTTTCTTTCAACAGGAATTAAAATCCCAGTATATATTGTATGGTATATAAACCATACTTGCCAACCCTCCTGATTTTCCCTGGAGACTCATGTTTTCCATGGCCCTCTCCCTGTTTCCTACTTCTCCCGTATTTCTCCCGATTTATGGCAATTTTTCACACCTTTTTTTCCTTTTCGTTATCTCAACCTGTTACTGGCGCTGTACAGCGTGTATAAGCCCTACTGTTTCCACCCGGTCGACAATACAGCTAAACCAAATGTCTTTTCCCGGTGGAGGAGAGCTGCTTGCGACACCACTGCGTGGTTTGAGCTGCGCTCGCCACAAATCACAGCAACACAGCAAAGCCTTCATGCCATTGTAAATAACGGGTTTCAGAGCTGGTTTCAAGTCCCCGCATGGACCAAGTACTGAGTGTGAACTGGTCGCTGGAGAGATGCCAGTTTGCCTCTTGGGCACTGCTGAGGTGCCCTTGAGCAAGGCACCAAACCCCCAACTGCTCGGGGCGCCTGTCAGGGGCAGCCCCTCACTCTGACATCTCTCTCATTAACGCATGTATATAAGTGTGTGTCCTGTATATAACAGAGTGGACATTTCTTATTTCCCCTCTGGGATTAATAAAGTGCCTTTCTTCTTTCTTCTTCTTCATTGTGCCTGAGAGGGCCTTCAGTGAGTGATAGAAGGAGAGACACATTTAGAGTACTAAGAGAAAGAAATACTCAAGCAGGAGCAAAAAAATAATGAAAACTGATGACTATTAGTTTAAGTTTAAGTTCATGCCAGAGGGGCGAATTATTCAGTTTTCTTTCCTGAGAATTAAAAGTAAAATCAAAAGTAGGCCTATTTAACAAAAAATGCTGGTGCAGTGTACTTATTATTTTGCTATTTTCATTCTTCAAAAGTCACCAGAATGGAGGAAACAAAGTCTCTGAAACTCAAAATGTTTGGAGTGTCAAAGTTGGAAAGTATAATGTAAACATAGAATTGAATTTAATAGATCGGCCCACATTGTCACCGATATCCGATCCAGCTATTTGAGTCAGTATCGCCCCGATATACGATATCGTCGCATCCCTACTCCTATAGTTTTGCATCTTTGTATGCTGAGGGGCAGACTTTGCCATAAATATAAGGTTTGAAATTACAAAACCTCTATACCGACATTAGGAGATTAACATTTTCCTTATGCATGTACATTGTAACATATAGGAGGCTGCGGTGATTATTTTAGCATCTATATCCAGTTAACTGGCAACCTATCTCATTGGTTATAGTGTTAAATCAATTAAATCTGATTCAGAACGCTGCTGCTAGAGTCCTCACTAAGACCAAGAAAGTGGATCATATCAGTCCAGTTCTGAGGTCTCTACACTGGCTCCCTGTCTGTCAGAGAATTGATTTCAAAATACTGCTGCTGGTTTACAAAGCACTAATGGTTTAGGGTTGCTGAAATGTGCTTTACAAATAAAGCTGCCTTGCCTTGCCTATTACACTAATAGTTATTGAACAGCTCTTTAACAGGTTTTAACTTGTGGTGTTATAGTTATGGTTATGGGATAACATTGAGAAATGTCTTATAGATAGTCTGCATGTAGTAAAAACGTTAAATGACGTGTTTCTGTAACTTTAACCCGACATACTGTATGATGTCCTGTCCGGGACTATGATGGTTCTGCCAAGTCTAACGTCACTCTCTCTAAACTTAACGTGCTAATCACAGGAGCTAACAACATGCTAACAACACCGTGAGAAGTCAACACGTGTTATTAGCTTCCTGGCTGATCAGCCAGAGCAGTGTTAATGTTATTAAAGTTGTTCGGGTACAGTAATATGAGGTTATAGCTCCATGGGCCCAGCAGCAGCAGGCCTGTAGAGAACCTTCCAGATCATCATCATCATCAGAGGTTATCACGTTAGCAGCGATAGTTAGCTTCAAACATTACTCACCGTCCAGGTTGTTTTCTGGATCAAATCGTTGTCCACATCCTTTATTATAACACAACACGGACATGACGGCGTGTGGACGAAGTTGAACTGGTGGCCAGATGTGTAACTAAGCACTAAAAAAGCTCCTGTGTGTGTGTGAGAGAGAGAAATATCCTGCTGCTGCCACTGCTGCTGCTGCACGTTACACTTCCGGGTGTTTTCGGCTACACTCGGGAAACATCGGAGCTAGCCCAACCCGCCGCCTCCTCCTCCTCCTCCTCCATCCATCCTGTGTGTGAGCGCACCGTGGTCCCACTCAAGCGACAAACTGATGCTGGTCGCTTCCCACAACTTAAAAGCGACATGTTCTTTTATACCACATTTATCTCGGATCTTAACCTCAACCAACAAATGACACCTAACTGTCCATTTGTGTGTCAACTATTGCAGATATAAAGCCGAAGTATAGCCCAGCTGCACTCAGGGTTATCATCAGTCAGGTGCATGAAACTGGGGCAATAGCTATTTAGTTTTACGAGGAGTGCTGCAGCCGAGTAGACAAACTGCCTGTCGGGATATGATGTGCACATGATTTTTTTTTTCGCGCATCACCACCGACTTCTGTGCGATTGTTTCGTGCCTTTCTTTTTTTCCTGTCTGGAGAGAGGATGGGGATACTTTCACTGATTCCAGCTGTTTCGTGTAAAGGTAGGACACGCTCTGATGTGTTGAGTGAAGTCTGTGTACAAGATGTTTAATTGAGATGTAGACTGCAGACTGTGGCTTCATAAAACTCGTGGATTTCTTGCACGGAGGCGAGCTCCATAATGCATCTGCATCAACATCATGGGAGACGAGAGATGCACCCCAAAATCTCCCGGGACAGTCTCCCCCTGGTGATTTGAGTCGATTCTGACAGTTTATTTGGTGCAGATATGCATCTATACTATGTCCTACATACATTATAAGGAAATGTCATAGAATCAGTTTAATAATACAGCCTATATGTTTTAGTATCTGTTAAAGTTCATAAATGCTATGGATATGGATACAACATTTAGTAATAATAGCCCATACAGTAGGTTCTATTTCAAATAATTTGTAATGAAAAGAGAAAAGAAATGTTTTTAATTAGGTCTCCTCATTTTGCATTTTCCTTTACTTTTCTGGCAGTTACTAATGAGTTTAAACTTTTGGCTGTGCATTGTGGAGTTAACCTGAAGATAACCAGTGGTGGAAAGTAACAATACCACAGTGTAGAAATACACAAGTATAGCCTAAAATAATACAAATACACGTAAAAGTCCTGTATTCAAAATCTTACACAAGTGAAAGAAGGCGACATAAGTATTCAGAATATACTTAGAAACCAAAAGTAAAAGTACAAGTATAGGGCATGATGGCCCACTGGATTATAATTAGTGATGCATTCATGTGTAGGCATCACTAATGTTGCAGCTGTTTAAAGGTGGGCCTAATTTCAGCTATTTTATTTACTACCGAGTAATCCATAATAATACATCATAATTTATTAGCTGATATATATTTGGTAAAAGGTAATGGATACAACATTTATTCAATAGCCCATACAGTATAGGCCTATTTAAAATAATGAAAAGAAAAAGAGAAAAGAAAACGTTTTTAATTAGGTCACCTCATTTTGCATTTCCTTTACTTTTCTGGCAGTTACTAACAAGTTTAAACTTTGTCTGTGCATTGGAGTTAACCTGATGATAACCAGTGGTGGAAGAAGTACTCAGATCAAAAGTAACACAGTGTAGAAATACACAAGTAAAATAATACAAATACAAGTCCAGCATTCAAAGTCTTAGCATCAGAATATACTCATAAACCAAAAGTAAAAGTACAAGTATGGTGCAAAATGGCCCACTGGATTATAATGAGTGATTCATTCATGTGTAAGCATCACTAATATTGCAGCTAAAGTGGGCCTAATTTCAGCTATTTTATTTACTGCCAGGTAATCCACAATAATACATCATATTTTATTAGTTGATATTTATTTTGTATTAATAAATGGAGTAATAAGTACAATATTGGCTTCCAAAATGTAATGGAGTAGAAGTATAAAGTAGCATAAAATGGAAAAACTCAAGTAAAGTACAAGTACTTAAACATTTTACTGAAGTACAGTACTTGAGTGAATGGTAAATGTACTTAGTTACATCCCACCACTGATGATAACTCGTTGAAACCAGGCTGTTTCAGAAAGTGTTTGTCCACAATGATGTTTCTCTGACCGTGGCTATTTTTTGTCCTATACATTTTCTAATAACAAGCCCTTGTGTCTTTTAGGCACTCTAGTCTGCATTATAGTAACTGTGATTGTTCCTGATCCCTGTTATTTTACTTGGTGACATGATGTGTTTCACTGAGGCTGTAAGTGCGCTGTGCTTTGATGTGGTTTGTTTCAAGATATGTCAGTCTTTGCTTCTGAGCCTTTTGGGGTGCAATATTCAGCGTTTGAATGCAAACTGTTGGAGTATGCAACATTGAATATGCTATCATATCCCTGTAGTGATAAGCAGTACCCCTGAAATGTCTTTGTAACTTTTGTCTCACAGTTCTCTGTCACATTTTTAGCATGCATTGCAGAGTGCATGTCTTCAACAACTCACCAACTGAATCAGATCTGTTTTTCTTTGCTTTCCAAATATAGGGTGACTGGGTGATGGAATAGTGATGAAGGCTAATCGGTGGGGAAATATGCTTCCTCTACCCAGCTTCTCTCTTCTTTTTTTCCATTTTATTTGCTTCTTCCTCCTCCTCTGTTTCCCCCCTACCCGTGCCCAGTTCCTGACAGAACCGAGGGCTGGACAAGGCCTGCTGCTCTTCACCCAGCCGGCCTATAATGCCTCCATCTTCGAGAACTCTGCGGCAAGAACCTATACCAGAAGTGAGGTCAAAATGGGCATCATTCTTGGCCCGCCTCGGTCTTTAGACATAAAATATTCCATTGCGTCTGGAGACAGTGAGGGAATCTTCCAGGCTGAGGAGTTTGTAATGGGGGATTTTTGTTTCCTCCGTATACGCACTAACGGAGGCAGCGGTGCCACATTGAATCGAGAAGTACAGGACAATTATACGCTGACAGTTAAGGCATCTGCCCACAGAGGCCTAGAGGCCTTAGCCACTGTTTATATCAAGGTATTGGATACCAATGATCTCCGACCTCTCTTCTCCCCCACCTCCTATTCATTCATTGTGTCTGAGAGTGCCCCACTGGGTGCCAGCATAGGACGCGTAACAGCCACGGATGCTGATGTGGGCTCCAACGGGGAGTTCTACTACTTCTTCAAGAACAGAATTGAACTCTTCGCTGTTCATCCGACCAGCGGGGTCATCACGCTGACAGGTCGGCCAAGGATGGACAGACAAGGCCGGTTTGAGCTGGAGGTGCAGGTGGTCGACAGAGGGATGAAGCTCTACGGGAACAATGGTATCAGCAGCACTGCTAGGCTGGTCCTAACTGTGGAGCGGGTTAATGAGTTTGCTCCTGTTCTCAATGCAGTCGCTGTCGTTCCATCGTGGGATGACAAGGACCCAGTCTACGTTGTAATGACCGTGGAGGACAAAGACGAGGGGGTAGCTGGGGATATAGAGTGGGTGTCCATCATTGAGGGTGACCCCCTTGAACAATTTGTAATTGATCGATCGCCTGTCGGTAATGAGTATCGTGTGAAAACATCAGAATTGTTCGACTGGGATACATTCCCCTATGGCTGCAACTTAACCTTCCAAGCTAAAGACAGGGGCATACCGCCTAAGTTTTCTAATACTCAAGTTGTTCAGTTGTTGGTTACAAAACCAGACCCAGTGTTGGCGAATTTCGAGAAAGATGTTTATGTAGTCACGCTGAGTGAAATAGCTCCCCCAGGCACTATTGTGGAGGTGGTGAAAATCTCCCCAGCTCCTCTGAGTGTCAATTACAGCTTCAGCGGCCCCTCAGATCTGACGTACTTTGATATAAACCCTTTGACTGGAGTTATTATGACCACAAGGCAGCTGACAAGGATATCACAGGATTTCATGGAGATGGAGGTAGTTGATATTATCAGTCAGCAGCGAGCAAGCCTCCAAATCACCATAGAGGATGCTAATGATAACTCTCCAGTGTTCAACAGGCCATTCTACGATGTTGCAATCAACGAGAGCTTACCTGTAGGCACCGTTGCTCTTGTGGTGTCCGCCGTGGATGCCGATAAAAGAGAGAATGGGTGTGTAACCCACACAATAAGTGGCCAACAGTATCTTCCGTTTACAATAGACCAGGACTCGGGGGAGGTGAGGATCACAAGAGACCTAGACTTTGAGTCGTCAGATGATATCTATACGTTTGCAGTGCGGGCGTCTGATTGGGGTTCGCCCTACAGACGGGAGAGTGAAGTCAATGTCACCGTTCGTCTGATAAATATAAATGACAACCAGCCTCTTTTTGAGAGGGTTTCTTGCAGGGGGATGATAAGCCGTGATTTCCCCATCAGTCAGACTATCGTCACCTTGTCAGCTTTGGACATGGACGAGCTGGGAATGGTGACGTACAAGATACTGTCTGGGAATGAGTTAGACTATTTTAACTTAAATCCAGACTCGGGGGCTTTGTCGTTGAAAAGATCATTAGGATCGTCTAATTTAAAAAGTGGGATGTTCAACCTGAAAATAGTTGCAACAGATGGTGAGATGTTCTCCGACCCTACATTTGTGAATGTGTCTGTGGTGAGGGGTAGGATGCCACCCATGGGGTTCACCTGCAAGGAGACCAGGGTGGCCCAGTTGTTAGCAGAAAATATGGTCTCAAAAGCATCTGCTATGGCGAGACAAAGACCAGATGAGAGATATACGGACATTTTCTCTATGAACAAACACGCTCCACAGTTTGAGGCCTTGCCTACTAGCATTCTAGTGAGAGAAGACCTCGCTGCTGGTGCCAGCGTATTTCAGGTGAGAGCACGAGATGGCGACACAGGCTTCAATGGCCGTGTTCTCTTTTCCATATCTGACGGTAACAAAGAAAACTGCTTCAATATCAACATGGAGAACGGGTTGATAACTGTGTTGCAGCCGCTTGACCGCGAGCGATTGGATCGTTACTTCCTTAATATCACCGTCTACGATCAGGGCGTTCCCCAAATGTGCAATTGGAGACTACTGACTGTGATCATTGAGGACGCAAATGACAACGACCCCCAGTTTTATCAGGACAGCTTCTCTGCTCTTGTTGCAGAAAACTCAGCCATTGGCGTTGAGGTTATTACCTTGACTGCATTTGACAGAGACATTGGTCAAAATGGACAGCTCTCCTACGTAATGCTGACCAGTGTCCCTCAGTTTGGTATCGACAGCGAAACTGGAAGTGTGTTTGTTTCGAGCCACTTGGACAGAGAAAGCATCCCAATGTTCACGTTGAAGATTGAAGTGAGAGACAAGGCTGAAAGAGGCACTCGAAGGTCGTCAGTGACTACTCTTAGTGTAATAGTAGAGGACGTCAATGATTGCGCCCCGGCTTTCATCCCTAGCAGCTATAGTGCTCGAGTACTGGAGGACCTCCCGCCAGGGGCCGTGATTACCTGGGTGCAGGCTCAGGACCCAGACATGGGCCCCAGCGGACAGGTCCGATACTCCTTGATTAATGACTTCAACGGTACTTTTGAGGTAGGTGATGTCACTATTTGTATCGTCTACACTGTTGCATATGCTGATCCTCTTTTTATTGACAGCTTATGATGCATGGGATTGTAATGCTTTGAACAGATCGATGCTGGGAGCGGAGTGGTGAGGATTAGGAAGGAGCTGGACTTTGAGAAACAACAGTTTTACAACCTGACATTAGTCGCCGAGGACAGAGGACTGCCCATCCTCATCAGTCAGACATTTGTGGAGGTGGAGGTTTGTATCAGAACAAATGCTAAATCAAAATCTGTTTCATCAATTAAGTGTTGACATTTATAGTTTTGTTGGATCATTACAAGCTTCAAATTGTTGATATGACATCTAGAGGTTTTCTTTAATGCTCCACCCATTTCTAGTCTCAGGAAGAAAATACCTATATAAGAATTTAGATCGCGGTACACTAAAACTCCCAAGACCAACCCACAACAATGAAATAGAATGAGTGTTTAAAGATAAGTTGCAGGATGCCCCGCAATTCAATCCAGTTCAATTGAAGAGACCATATAGGGTACACTAACAAAGTCAGGGTTCGACATTAACCATGGCCCAATGGCAATGTGGCCACAACAGTTACTCTGTGGCCACCAATTATCCCGTCTTTTATCAGGTCTCTCTTGAGATTGAGACTGCATGTCTCAATGAGATTACCTGTTTATATAAAGGTTGAATAAAATAAAAAAAAAATCCCCATACTGTGAGCTTTCGCCAACGCCGGCTAGCAACCTATTTGTTGGGGCTACTTTAGTATGTGTTTACTAAGCCTACTCAACTAACAAAAGCTAACACGATCCTTACAGAAGAACCAAACACACAAAAGGCGGACTATGAAAAAAACGAAACGGCAACAAAAATGTAGGAGTGAATGGAAGCAGGAGTTTAAGTTTTCTGTTGTCACAGTTAAGGAAGGCTGTGTTAAGCTGAGTTAAATTGCCGTTTCTGTATTGTTTTTATATACGTTTACATTTGGGCCACCAAATGTGCACTTTGGCCACCAAATTTAGGGGCTTGGTGGCCCGTGGGAGCAGTGCCTAAAAATATTAGTGTCTCTCCCTGAAAGTAAATAATTTATTTACCAAAAATTACTTGTTAGGAAATCATGAATAGGGGCTAGCCGTAATGTAATTGAAGGCAATATTGGTATATTGGTATATTAGTGATATATTGTACATGCATACTGTATGATACAACACATATCTTCACTCAGTCAATATTAAAGTGAACCATTACATTTTTTCAGGTGGTGGATGTCAATGAGAATCTGTATGCACCCTACTTCTCCGACTTTGCTGTGAGAGGCTCAGTGAAGGAGAACTCTCGTGCGGGCACAAGCGTCCTGACAGTCAGCGCTAAGGACGACGACAAGGGGCGAGATGGCGTGTTGAGGTACTCTGTCAGAGGAGGCAGCGGACTGGGCACTTTCACCATTGACGAAGACACAGGTGCGACACAAAATCAATTCTGAAGCCCATTTATGTAAAGTGGAAATCCAATAACTTACAGGGCCATGCATGGAATATCAACACCCTAATGTGTTGCTAATCATTGCGTATTATGGGGGAACCTTACTATTTCTGTGCCATTGCTGATGAATGTGTCATTGTGGTTTGCATTGCAAGGGAGACAGCTTCCCCACTTGATGCTGTGCATGTGTGTATTCGAGGGAGAGAGGTGAGGAGAGTGTGAGGTACAGTCAAAGTCAGGGTGTTGATGGGGCCTCACGTGGGAGCTGTGCACTGGGAGATCATTACTGTAATGAGGGCAGCATGGCAGCTACACTGGCTGCTGGGCCTCAGGCCGCTCTGTACAACTGATCCAGCGCTGTGTGGATAACATTGATCAAGGCTGTCCTGCGCGGCACCACCATCCTTTTCCAAGAGCACTGAAATCACTGTGACTTATTAAAGGAGGTCTGACCCTAAAAAAAGGAAGGCATGCAGTTGTCTCTGAACTTTCCCGCAGTGTCAAACCGCAGCTGAAATCATGTTGATCCAAACAAGAGGCTGTGACTCACTCACCCAGGGATAAAATGAATCAAATATCCAGTATGAAAATAGGACAGTTCATATTAGTTCACATTGGCGCATGCACAGAATGAGAGGCCAACTCTCCCTCTCTCTCTCTCTTTTTTTTCTCTCTCTTTCTCTCTCTCAATTCAATTCAAACAAGCTTTATTGGCATGGATGTTCAAGTTACATTATTGCCAAAGCTAAATGTTATATTATTGAATGATTATGTTTTACATAAAAAAACTAAATAGATAATCACAAGATAACAAATGCACTTTAAACACACACTCTTTCACAGATGTAATCAATCAGAAACATTTACAGAGCTTGTATCACCTCTTAATGTAACAGTCAGCATATTTTGCAGTTAATGTTGCACATTGATTTTTCTCCCCACATAAATATGTCAGTTTGAAGATCAGGGAGATGGATAAACTCAGGATATGTGTTTTTTTATTTTCTCTCTCTCTCTTTCTTAGTCGACTAACACTCATACGATTTTGTCGACTAATCAATTAGTTGATGTAATCGACAGATCTGTAAAACTATGTGTCTCTACAAAGAATTACACAAAAGCAGCACTTTAAATCTGGTGTTTACCAGAGGTGTGCTTATAAGTTTCTCGGAAATAAGTCATTCAGCACGAAAAAAGCATTAAAAACGACTTAATGACGAAAGAAATCTTAGTCGACTATGACCAAACCGACCGATTAGTCGACTAATCAACTAAGAGGGGGCAGCCCTAGACATTAAAGCTTCAGTAGTCAGAATGTTTTTGGCATCATTGGGCAAAAATTTCATAATAACCTTTCAGCATATTGTAATTCAAGTGTTCTGAGAGATAACTAGACTTCTGCACCTCCTCATGGCTCTGTTTTCAGGCTTTAGAAAATCTTGCCTGGCCGGTGGGCGGTGCTTGGTATTTCCTCAATGGATCTCAACCATGGATGTATTCAGAGAACTGGATACAGTGTTTGAGGCGGGGCCCCGTTTGTTCCTATGAAAGTTGCTCATGATGCCAAAATGGCTCGACTTCTGTCTGGAAAAGTACCTGGATCTTCCGGTGATCTTCCGCATAAATTGGGCACATGGAACATGCGCGGTAGCGTCCGCTCGGTCACATGACTCCAGGGTCTGGGTCTCATTCACATGAACAGAGGAAGGGAAATAACTCTGGATTCAGCTATTAGTGCGTTTTACAACTTTCAGGACCTAATGATTTAAATAAGGGCTATTAGAGTGTTCGTACTGGGAAGTTGCTTCACCTCAAAAAATAATTTCCTCTGAGTTACAGACGTCTCTTTCCCAATGTAAATCTATGGGAAAAAGTATTTTCGGGCCCAATGGCATCACGTGACAGACACGGAAGTTGTAGTACCGCTGTTTGGCCACTACGAAAGTTGGGATCAACGCCCGGCGCTCGTCCTGAGGGCTTGATCTCAACATGGCTGCCGGGTCACAAACTTTCTTATTTTACAGCTAAACAGTACACTACAAGATGTTTCTGAAAACATTTTACGCGAGAAATAGGCATTACAGTAACAGAATATTGATTCATATTTGATCAGCGCTGCCTAGTTTGATCGTTTGATCTGAGTTTGCAAGTGATTGACAGCTGCTCAGAGACGGCAGGCTCCAGCTCGGCTCTGATTGGTTGTTTTCCTCCGGTCTGTGAAATCTTGCAGATGCCATTAGGAGCATCGGAGGACACCAGAGGAACATGATTTTTTGTCAGATTACCTGTCTTATGCACTACTTCAATCATATTTGATCCACTTCTACCTAGTTCTGCTTTAAAGTATGCAACTTAAATGTCACTTTTAACACTGAACATTATTAGAAGAACTTCGTATGAAGATGGAAAGGGTAGTTCTAAGGATATATTTTATTAAAGTCATCTTAGAAAGCCCAATGGATATTGCTAACCTATGTGCGGACCTTGCAGGGTACCTCAATGAAGTTAAATTTCACCAAATTCAAAAGGTGCTCATGCAACATGAGAACATGAACAGCCGGATACAATTTTGGCATTTGCTACATTTCCATCCGAGAAATAGGACTCATGTCTGCATATTTGATATTTCCATGGGAACCAAAGTAGGCGTAAGTGAGAACTCCTGCTTTCCGATCAAGGCTTATTGTTGCCGTCTCTGTCTCTATCCACGGTGCTGAAGCTTTGAACCTATCTGTAATCTTTCTCTCCGTCTCTCTCCGTGGTGTTGAAACATTCAAATGCCAAGCTCCGAAATCAGTCCCTCATTCACTCATTCTCCAGGGTACTCCGTAGTGAGTAGTGCCTCATCATAGTTACCCCTGACGCCAAGTCTTACCACTGACAGGTCCTGTATTGCGTATGAGCATGCAACTTGTGGGAATTTGGAAGGCTTAAAGTGGAAGTCACTATTTTACTGTTTAAAAGAAACTAGTCTCTAGTATGACACCGCTCTGCCTGCAGTCTCTACTTGAATGTAGCAATGTGATTGAATCAGTACTCTTCATAATACTTCATAAGTTATTTACATTTTCCCCCACTCATACCCACTAATTTAAATACCACATATCTAATCCAGTTTCACTCCTTTGTATTAGTTAGTTACTAGAGAATATGTTTTAAAATTTATGAACTGCGTTTCCGGTAATAAATTTTTCTTGCATTTGATACCACTCATATTTTCATTTTGCTTTGTAAAACCTATTTTCTTACAGTCAACATTACTAGTCTTAATGTTTGAAAAAAATAATTTTGTTGCATGAATACATGTTTAATAAAACCTTAAATTCTGCCAATTAATAGCAGCAGAATAATAAGACATAGTCACAGTAGAAACAGGTGATAATATGTTCTTATTAACTAATGCTTTCTAACTAATAGGTGGGGAATTGAGACTACCTAGTGAAAAACTATGTAGATCCCAAAAAATTTAGTAAAAAAAACTATATACATTGGAGTAGTTAAAGGAACACTGTGTAACATATCAGGGGATCTATTATCAGAAATGTAATATAGTATTCATAACTATGTTTTCATTAGTGTATAATCACCTGAAACTAAGAACTGTTATGTTTTCGTTTGCTTAGAATGAGTCTTTCATATCTACATAGGGAGCAGGTCCTCTTCACGGAGTCCACCATGTTGCTCCAGCATGTTTCTACAGTAGCCCAGAATGGACAAACCAAACACTGGCTCTGGAGAGAGCTTTTTGCATTTTTAAGTTACCTGAAGGCCACCGTATTTCTCCGATATGCTTGTGAAACTGCGGTAACGTGAGCTGCAGAGTGCAAAACCGTGGTACCGCCAGCCGCCGTCTGACTTCCATTTCCCCTAAAGTAGTGTTATTATGGAAAGGATGGCCTCTGAGCGAGGTGAACGCTGTTACCATGGTTTTGCGCTCGGCGGCTCACTTTACTGAAGTCTTGGAAAGGGAGGAATGAGCGGAGGGGTACTCAGTTGGTTGCAATCTGCAACCGCACCACTAGATGCCGCCAAATCCTACACACTGTTCCTTTAATATTTTTTAAATTACGACTTGGGAAAAGTGTAAAATTAGTATCTAAACCCAAATTTGTCACTAGTAGTTATATAATTACAACAATATCATATAGTACAGCAACTTTTAAAATCAATTTTCACCAGTAAATGCTGGCTAAAAAGAAATACGTGGTTAATTATAGCCAGTAGAGTTTAATTTTTGGCTCTTATTTTTAGGGAACAAATGACAGCACTCTTCTTTTGGCCTCTTCCTTCACCTCTTGTCACACTGGTCCCTACTGTACATGACTTGCACTGGAGGCCTGTATTGAACTTTAACTAGGCTAATTAGTATTGACTGTATTGGAGAGAGAAACAGATGGACACATGGAGAGAATGTCCCTCACTCTCTATCTCTCTTCATATATATATAACTATTTATACATTATTACGTATGTATAGTGTACACACTGTACTCATAGACTAAACAGTGTTACAGTACACAGATCCCTACAGTGTTCTGTCATAGTACTTGGAGCTGTTATTTACTTTAGTATTAAAACCCCAGTGAGGTGCATCACAGCCAGTGAGAAAGTTTGAGTGCAGATTTTCCAGGGGAAATCAGAGTGCTTGTTAGAGCAGAAAGTGGAGGGAGAAGGGGAGTGGAAGTGAAGCGAAGAGAGGAAGGAAGAGGATGCAGGGGGAGTCTGGAGTACATAAAAAGTGTCAGAAAAAAATACTGCTTTCTTCCTCCCAGGCCTTTTTATATATTTATTTTTCTCTTTCTGGAAGTTTGTTTTTTAAGTTGCAGCTTTTGTTATTTTCTTTCCTTCTAATATCAAAAGTCTCTGACCCTTTTTGGTATCAGATGAGAAGAGACAGTAAGCGCATGCCAAGCCTTCCCTCATCAAGTGTTTCATTTTTATCTCGTAGAAGTCAGCGTTGTCAGGCGCGGACAGAGTGGCACCGCTCTGTCCTCCCACCACGCATTTAGCTGCCATGTTGAGTGGCTCAGCTCTGACTGCTTGTCAATCTGCGGCTCTTAGCGCCAAAACTGAGTGAAGAGACAGACAGTGAGAGTGAATAAAAGGGACAGAGAGAATTAGATATTGTGTGATAAATCCATTTTGTTAAGCCGGTCTGAAGTTTTGCATCCCCCTCCCTCCTATAGTAAACTGGCTCGACGATGCATCTTGTGCAGCCCGTGACACCCCCATTGTCTATCTTATTTCATTTGACCGTTTATGATTTTCCCACGTTTGATATTTAGATGCTTAAGATGACTCACTCCTATATGGGTGGAAAGCAGCTATCTATCAGAAAAAGAAGTAGGATCTTCTCTGGCTTAAATCCTTAGCACTCCTGTACTTTGAACAAAAAAATTGGTATTCTTGTCATTGGATAGGGGGAAAGCAAGCTTTGCGATTTCTCATTGGGCAGCTGTCAGAAGCCACTGCTCCTCTATTAGTGTGTTTGCAAGCGCCAGGATTTGTCACAGTCAGGATAAAGCAGTCCTTCAGTTACGGGCAAACACACTTTTAAAAAGTAATCTATCTTGCATTTGTTAAAAATTAACAGGCGGTACTTTTTGACGTCTTCTTTTCTGCCACACACAGAGCTATTTAGTTGTGCCTCAGAGAAATACACACAGTATTTTCTCATCAATCTTGGCATTGATTATTTGATAGTGGCATTAATTAGATTGCGGGACGCCAAAAGTTGAATAAACATAAAAAATGGATGTAAACCCAAGAATACTGTGAACTTCTAGATTAGAAAACATGCCACGACCCTTCAATGTTTTTTTTCACTCTTTGAAGTGTGTTACTTGGTAAAAATGGAAGCTGTCAAGTCAGATTTATATTGAAATCACTGAATAGCGCCTGTCGGTCTAAAAGTTCAAAGAGCTTTTGAAACAGCCAGCTCTGTTTTGCTCGCCCCTCTCTCCGTCGGGTTATCTGACAGAGATGAGATGTGGTTTGAAAAGGACATGGTCAAGGACGACAGAGCAAGGATGTGTTTCAGCAAACACTTTATTATGCGTTGTGCATGCTCCGGGGGCTGCTGCTTAGTCATAATCCGACATATAAACACACACTTTCTGGTAAGAAGGTAACACCTTCGCCATGCGGCTGAGGAGGCTGCTACAAGACGCAAAAAAGGCCACACAGTCACACCTCTAGTCACTGATTTGTATGCTTGTGTGACTGTAACCTGGGCATGTAGAGTTGGTGGATGAGTGGAAGGCCAAGTCAAGGGACAGCAGACATCTACTGTGTGAGAATAGTAATGTCAGATTTTAATAATATATTCAGACAGGATCACTGACATGGAACTTGTGCTCAAGTTCTCTGGCTAGAGGATTTTCTCTGAACAACATATCTTTTATGATTGTGGTTCTCAACCTTTTTTCGTGTCAAGGACCCCTAAATTGATAGACATTAGGTCACGGACCCCCATTTGATAAGAGTTCGCTTCAGGGACTTCCATCTGAAAAGATTTTCGTTATGATTAAGACCAGAGTTCCATAGTTGTCAACTACAGTTGATCACTTCTTCTCCCTTCTAGGCTCACTTCTATAGAGTGCTGCAGAAATGAGCGAACATTTTAGCACTTCCTGTTCCCTCATCTGAAAGTCAATGTTCTTTTGAATGGGTTTTTAGTTAGATGCCTGAAATAAGGCCTGTGGTTAACACAAGCTTAAAGTGGCAGTAGGCTGTATATTTTTTGGCGTCATTGGGCAAAAATTCCATAATAACCTTTCAGCATATTGTAATTCAAGTGTTCTGAGAGAAAACTAGACTTCTGCACCTCCTCATGGCTCTGTTTTCAGGGTTTAGAAAATCTAGCCCGTGACGGGAGACTTTGACCAATCACAGGTCATTTCATTGAGAGAGAGCGTTACTATTGGCTGTGCTCCGATCATGTGACCAGAACTTGGCGTTCCTTCACCAGATTTCACAATGGCCGCAGTGTCACAAACTTTCTCATTTTACAGCGAAAACCGTGCACTACAAGATGATTCTGAAAACATTTCAGGCGAGAAATAGGCATTAACGTAACATAATATTGATTCATATTTGATCAGCGCTGCCTAGTTTGACCGTTTGGTCGGAGTTCGCGAGGGATTGACAGCTGGCTCTCATAGACAGCAGATGGACAGCAGACATCAGATCAGCTCTTACTGCTTGTTTTCTTCCAGTCTGTGAAATCTTGCAGATGCCGTTAGGAGCACCGGAGGACACAGAGGCACATGATTTTTTTCAGGTTTCCTGTTTCATGTACTACTGTCACGATATAGCGACCGTTTTATAGAGATAACTTTTTTTAATCATATTTGCTCCAATCTCGCCTACTTCACCTTTAAGAGAATTTAACGTTTTGTTTTACGATATAAAATACGTCAGTAAATATCCCACTCGTGAATTTTAGAAGCCTTTATGTGTCTTAAAAAAGGCAGTTGCTAACAAGTGGCTAACTGAGACTACTACACGTCATCACGCTGACTTGTTCGCCTTTACAGCGTCGTTGTTTATAAATTACTTGCGCTCATGCAACCCTGGTGTAGTTCGTTTATAGCCTAATGTTAGCTTCAAAATTCATTCACACTTCAAAAATCAAGAAAGTGGTGTTCATTTGTGGAGATTATTTTACGGAATAAAACGTGTAAGTATCATAAACGTTTTTTTTGCCACAGAGCTTATTTTTCTGCAATAATCCAAAACCCAATGGAAAAATCCCATTCGCTTTTTGTCGAGGGAACCTTAGCCTACAAAAATACGTCATCCCTGCGCCACTGTATACGGGCCGCCAAATAAATTTGCAAAACTTCTTCCCTCTTTTATTTAACATATGCCACATGAGGCAGCCTGAAATTTTGTATTGTTCTGATAACTGTAGCCTATTTATAACATTGAGTCTAATAGGAAAGACTAGCGTACATTCTGTTTGTTTTACTGATGAGATAACATGTGGAATGATGGTTCAAAATTGAGTATTAAGAAAAAAAAAAAAAAAAAAATATTGTAAGTAACAACATTTTTTTAAAAAACTAATAATAAAAATAATAAATAAAAAAGCCAGCAAACACAAAATCAATAAAATAAAACATACATACAGATGAATTAATTTAACATTTCACACAGGAAAAGATACATACAGTATACATTCTTCTTCTTGCATAAAACAATCTTGTGATTTATCAAACGTATATCTCTTCAAAATGGCTGGTTTACCTATTCAAGATAATATAAGGTCATGCGGAAATGGCAGTAAAAATGGTCAGGAACGTTTACGCACAAATTTGCTCTTCTCACGATTTACAGATAAGGCCTGTTGTGAATTGGGTCGCGATGGTTTGTCATTTTTAAAAAGTAGGTCCCCGGAAAAAAAAAATTGGGAAACACTGGTTTAGAGGATACATTTTTAACTGGATGTTCAAGGTTAGGCACTGAATCAAGCAAGAGTGCCATTGAGCATGGTTATCTCAAGGGTGTGGAGTCTGGGCTGGACCGTCTTCACTCTCTCTGCCTCCCTGGAGTCATAGACCTTCATGATTTATATTGGTAAAATTCAAGGAATCCCCGATTTGGTCTTCTCTTTGCACTACTTGGCTTTTGATAGAAATGTGTTGTCTATCTAGCTCTCACTTGTCAAGTGGACCAGGGTAAAAATACTCTAACTACCCTTATACTAACACACTGTAAGTCTTTGCATGCAAGAGCATAAACTCACTAACATCCAGCCTTCAATGATGATAGTGAAGTAGCAGCGTTGAGGTTTAGGTATGCATAAAAGTACCAAAGTAAACACACACTCTGTCACATGTCCAGCCTCAGCTCTGCCTTGCATCTTGTCGGGGTTAATTGCTTGTGAACTGAAGCACAGACTCTGCAAGTACTGACAAACGCATGCTGCACGTCTTCCTCAGTTTCTTTAAGTTAGTCAAATTAATAGACTTATGCTGGCTTATAAAAGTTTGTGTGCACCGAGCAGAAACGTGTGCTATTTTTCGAGTGTTTACATGGAAAATCCTGCATGACTGATTTTACAAAAGCGCCCGTGTGTCATCCATTGTGAACGCTCTCTTTGTCCCTCAAGAGGTCACCAAGCTGTCAGCCGCTCGTGTTCCTTAAGGCCACTAGACACACGCCAGTCAATGTGCGTGAGTGTCTGGGTGTCTGCGTGTGTTCGTCTGTATTGGCGTAGGGCAGTTCAGGGTACGTTTAGCACTAAGCAAATTGCAGCTGGGAGCAGTTTGGTCAGCTGTGATTAGCTTTAGAGAAGCTGAAACATTGAAGGTGACTGCAGCGGCGCCGCTAATGCCTGTGAATGTCACTGAAGCCGGGACACAAAGTTTGCACTAAATTTGTGTCTTTTTGTCTCCGGAAAAGTTCGTACTCAAAGACTTTCCCCCATGAGATATTTTAGGGATGTATTCTGCGGATGACACCCACACTGTCCCTTCACACACACACATACACACACCTAATAGATATGCATTCTAAAGCCAGCTGCAAGAACTGCATTAATCTTTTTCTCTGCTTCAACAGGGGTGATTTACACTGCTGGTATCCTGGACTGTGAGACCAAAGACTCCTACTGGCTCACAGTCTATGCCACAGACAGAGGGGTTACACCGCTGTCAGAGTCTATTGAAGTCTTCATTCAGGTACCCACACTCTGCTGCCAATATTCACATTGTGCTATGAATGCATAAGAGGCTTTATACAGAGGAAATGACCTTTGTTTTTTTTTCACTGAGAGATAAGCATAAAGATGAAGTGCCCAGACTAGAACTTCAGCATCAGTGGAACCTTAGTTGATCCCAAAAATACAACAACTTCATGCTTTAGATATTTAGTTATTTTTTTTAACTCTGTAAATTACAGGCAGGACATTTGTCCCAAATTAAAATAATAATTGACCTTTGTACACCAAGTCACACCTGTTTGTACCGCAGCTTCTCATCCATCACACTAAATAATGCGAAGCACATAACAATTTAACCAAGTTGTTGCAGCAATTTTTGGGTTGATACCATTTGTTTCACAGATTTGGTACTAAATTTAAAATATGTTTAAGACTCCAGAATTGATCAAAATGATCCAAAATTTATACAGCATGCAAAAAAACTGCACGGACAAAGCGTTTCAGACGGAGGATGAAAAAAGGTGCTGCAGCACAGGCGGTATGAGAAAAGTAAAGCATTTTTTTGAACATTAAAGAATGTAAACATGTTCTAGTAGAAACCCAAAATACAAGTATGCACCTGAAAATGAGCATAATAGGTCTTCTTTAATGTCACATTTTTTTCCACCATATCCAGCCACCCAAATGATTCCGTTTTATGTCCTCTTGGCTTTTACTCTATACCATATTTGGTTATACGTCCAGCAGTCCTGATGTTATGCAATTTTCAAACATATACCTTCTGACAACGTTCTACCCCAAAATCATGACATTGTATGAAATGGTGCTGTGAACAGATTAGCTCCTTTGTCTGTCTCTGTCGTTGGTAAAGTCTTACAGCCTGCGAACATTTAACTACAGGCTGGTTTTGATGCTTTTACTGCATATTCTGATGGAGTTTGGTCTCCAGAGTAACAGTATGAAGCTAAACAACAATCAGTGTGCTTGCCTCTTAAAATGCTAATGGTGCTCAGTGCAGTGGATAACTATAGCAATGCTCAGTCTGCGAGCGAGAGATACCCACCGGAGGGAAGTCTCTGCTTCAGCTTCTATTTCATTTGGCACTACTGTAAGTAATCCACTGTCTAAACACTCAAATGCACACACCACTGCTCCAACACTGCTCACCCTTTGGGGAGGAGTTCAGCGGTGTATAAAAAAAACAAACTGTGTTTTTTTTGGCTTCTGGATATTCAGGTGCGGCGGTGTGATCAGGCGCTTCGCTCGCGGCCTCTTCATCACAGACAAAACTAGGGAGATTAATCAGGCACAGGTGCTCCTCATTCAGCGGCTGAACCATCTTGGCTCTCGGTGCCTCGCAGCAAACACTCAATCAACGCTCTGTTTGCCATAAATATTCTAGATCTATGCCGTAAGAAGGGGAAATTAATTTGCAGTGCATTTAAAGGGTGACATCCGTGACATTTTCTGGTAAATGAATTTCCATTTTGTGATTGATAACGGATCAAGCCAGACCAAGTCCATGCTGCATTTCACGAGTTGTTGATTAGCAAAGATACCAAATGCAATATTACCATACAGGCGGATTTACTGTAGAGGGTTATGTTTTATTAACACATCTTTGGCCAGTTCAGATCCAACTCAGATAAATAAGACAGTTAAAGTAGAAACAATCTCCACTTTCTCTCTCCCTCTCTTTGTCTTCTTTATCCTCTCCCCTATTTGTCTCTCAGGTAGAAGATGTCAACGATAATGCTCCCCTCACCTCAGATCCTATCTACCACCCTGTTGTCATGGAGAACTCTCCAAAGGATGTGCCGGTAATCCGCATCCAGGCGCAGGACCCTGACCTCACCGCCACTCCCAGTCGTCTGAGTTACCGCATCACCGCTGGCAACCCACAGAATTTCTTCTCCATCAACCCCAAAACAGGTGATTTTTAAATAATTAAAATATCTTAGTAACATAATTGACAGTATAATGTGGTAGACGTATGGCACAATTAGTAATATATCCTTAAAAACAACAAATAATTACACCCATCTTTTGTGTTTATATGTTTACATGCCTCTGAAATGAATGAAATGACTTCTTTCATCATGCACCTCCTACTCCCAAGTTCATCCGATAAAAGGCTTTGGTTCCCACACAACAAATTAAAAAGACTTTTGTGCCCACACAGTCAAAACATCTAGGACACTGATGAGCCGCCCGCCCAGACAATCTGCACTACGCTCTTTACTGAATATTGCTTCCAGAAGCTCTTTGCAATGTACTCGAGGAAATTAGTGTAGTTAGTTTTTTTTTTATTAAGCCAGTGTGTGGGTGAATATCTTCTAGTCATAAAGGAGTTTATAGTCAAAGCAATTTCCTTTCCTATTTGTTCCCTGAAGGAGGGCCAAATCGTATATTTCTATGCATTGTGTGATATACTGTTTAGCAACTTGAATAAAAACAGGCTTTTCTCAGGAAGTTGTAAAAAGTCTAAAGGGAAAGGCCAACCTTGGCAAAAGGTTTCAGGAGTATTATCTTGGGTTTGGAGTTTCTTTTTTTTTTTTTAAACATACTGCCAACCACAATAATGGGTTCACCATGAGCCCTCTATCATGGGATCTTAAAGAGTCTGAGCTTGTGAGATGATACTCAGACAGCCCATGGTTATAGAATACTCTTTTGAGGCTGTGGGAAAATACTGCATGAGAAATTAAAGCCTGTGTAAAAAGCTAAATTTTGCACCCTGTTCTGACCACTTTTACTTTAATGTTTACATGCAAATATACCCGTCTGTTTCTGTGAATGTTGCCTAATTGGGTGGTAAAACCTGCCTTCTGATTTGCATAATATTCAATAAGTAGATCTATTTTTATCTCGTTGGATTGGGCTGTAAAGATGGGATCAGAAATTGTGAGTGTATTTTTAAGTACTCGCCCATCATGTTTCATGTCTTTTTTATTATAAAGCAGGCTTAAGTGCTATGTAAATACTGCATATAAATACTCAATCCATGGAGAAATACACACAGCCCGTACTCAGAAACTGAGCCTTTGAAACAAGCTGTCAGGATTTCTGTGCATTTGTGAAGTCACAAATCTACAAAATTTCGACCATTTCACAGTTTTAAACGTAAACTTTCTACTTGTGTCCCAGTTTATTGGTCTCGTCTAGAAGGTAACCCGCAAATTGCGAAATCTGATCGGAGATCTGCAAAAACTCTTGCTGCCCGACGACCTATCCCAACCTTAACTATTCAAGATCAATGCCTAACCATAACCATCTCGCAAAAGGTTCCCAACTCGCTGGTTACCCTCTAGACACGACCCAGTTTATTTCCGGTTGCAGTGTATATGAATGACATCAGGTGACAGGAAGTAAACATGGACCCAAGCTGCTGCCTAGCAAAGCAATAACGCTGAAATGCGCTAAAACTGAGTGTTTCAGACAGAGGGTAAACACAGGCATATTAAGGCAGACAGTATGTAGAAAATAAAGGTTTTTTTGAACATTACAGCATGTAAACATGTTCTAGTAGAAACATAAAATATGTAAATAGTATAATATGGGACCACATGTACAGTAATACTCCACAAAACCTATAAGCAGACTTTGATGTGTAAAATTGGCGCAGTTACAGTACCCTTTAAATTTCAGACACAACATTGGAACTTTGCGTTTCAATTTTACACACAGTTTCCTGATTTTAATCAGCACTCAGATATTCACAAAAGTGAATAGACTGTTTGTGTAACCTTACTGTTGAGATACCATGTGCACATATTTTATTTGTACATTCTCAAAATGTCAAATCTTTTCTACACATCTGTGAATTTTATGTGCTTACAACATATTTTTTTTTGACATTCACACACTTGAACTCCTCATACATTTTGAACAGGCTCACAAAAGATGATTTATAACTGCAGCCTGTGATCTGAATATCACAATATTATGCCTGAACATCATTAAAAAAACTCAGAATCTTTTAGACCCTGTGTGTAAAAGACAGGAACCCCGTCAGGGCCTGTATTGATCCCATATTTCTCACAGTCTTTGTGCACCATAACATTTTTTAAGTAATTCAGATTTATTAACATATCTATACAGAATAAAAACATTGTTAGAGCAAATATATTCGGACATGTTTCAGGTTTGGCTGGCAAGTTTGAAGTCTTGGGAGGTCCCCACACATTCACAGTACAAGCTTTGCTTGAAGCTGCCATTAAAGAATTATTGAAGAGGTGAAATGTTTTATTCAAATCTCGAGATAAAAATCTGAAATTGTGAAGTCTTTGCTGTCTCTGACCTAGATTAAGTTACGTGTGTTTCAGTAAACAGCAAAAGGCACATTTCAGCTGTTACAGGGACCTGTATTCTGATTCAAAAAAATGATGATGAAAAAATGATGGCCTATACGAAACTTGTCAGTTTTCAAAGTTATAGTAGGAGGAATTCCCTCATGGTGTGCTGTTGCATGTTTGCTCTGTTTGTAAATCAAAGTGGGTATTTCCCTTTCACTTCCTCTATTCCTTAATGAATATGCTAGGGCTGTCAATCGATTAAAATATTTAATCGCGATTAATCGCATGATCCATAGTTAATTGTGCTTAATTGCAAATTATTGCACATTTTTTATCTGTTCAAAATGTACCTTAAAGTGGCAGTAGGCAGTATATTTTTGGCATCATTGGGCAAAACTTCCATAATAACCTTTCAGCATATTGTAATTCAAGTGTTCTGAGAGAAAACTAGACTTCTG
>CAKAKR010001764.1:0-11347 GCA_916700685.1 Adelosebastes latens | reverse complement strand
TTTTGTGGGTAAAATGTTAATCAGCAAAGTAACTCATGACTATTTAACTATTGTAGCTGTCAAAAACATGTAGAGGAGTGAGAATTTGCTTCTCAAATGGAGTGAAGAAAAAGTACTTAAAGGTTGAATTTGCCACCTTTTATGTGGATGTCCAATCAGAGTTGATGGTCAATGTAGTCGATTGAAGCAATGAATTCCTCGGTGCTGCTATATTGACAGAGAAAGCGGAAAAAAAAATCAGTTGTTCTTCCTGCATCCAGCGCCGTCATTTGCCATTCGATCCTCCGGGTGTCAGAAGCTCACATGCAAGCAGGAGAACTCCGCTTTCTCGGTCATTATAGCATGCACTGAGGAATTTATTACTTCAAATGACTACATTTACTATAACTTCTGATTGGACATCCACATAAAATGTGGCAAATCTTCCCTTTAAAGCTTAATTGGGCAACATTTTTTGGCATCATTGGGCAAAACTTCCATAATAACCTTTCAGCATATTGTAATTCAAGTGTTCTGAGAGAAAACTAGACTTCTGCACCTCATCATGGCTCTGTTTTCAGGCTTTAAAAAATCTAGCCCGTGACAGGAGACTTTGACCAATCACAGGTCATTTTATTGAGAGAGCGTTCCTATTGGCTGTGCTCCAGTCATGTGACCGGAACTCGGCGTTCCTTCAACAGATTTCACAATGGCAGAGGTCAAGGGACCCCTCTGAAAATTGCCATGCCAGTTCTTCCTCGCCAAAATTTAGCGCAAGTTTGGAGCGTTATTTAACCTCCTTCACGACAAACTAGTATGCCATGGTTGGTACTAATGGACTCCTTAGGTTTTCAAATTTTATATGATGCCAGTGTCTTCACTCTAGCTTTAAAACTGAGCCCACTACAACCTAAAAATCGCAAGTTGAATTAAAGCGTTAAAGAAATTAGTGACGTTAAATGAATTTGCGTTAATGTGTTATTATCGTGTTAACGTTGACAGCCCTAATCTTTACACATTCAGATATTTTACTTTAAAGGGGACATATTATGCTCATTTTCAGGTTCATACTTGTATTTTGGGTTTCTAGTAGGACATGTTTTGTTGCTTTAATGTTCAAAAAACACATACATTTTCTCATACTGTCAGTCTGAATATACCTGTATTCGCCCTCTGTCTAAAACGCTCCGTTTTAGCAAGACCCCCTCCCGAAAAAAGCCCACTCTGCTCTGAAAGTTTGGACTTTTATTTAGCCTCCTTTGCGTCAACCTAGTATGACATGGTTGGTCCGATGGATTAAACTGAGCCCGCAACAGTCTAAAAATCGAAAGTTGCGTTAATGCGTTAAAGAAATTAGTAGCGCTAAAACCAATTTGCTTTAACACATTATTATCATTATAACTTTAACAGCCCTAGAATATGCTTTTATGCATTACAGCATCAAGGATATACAGTATAACGTTGGCAATATGTAGAGGAGCAGCCACGAACAGGGTGAAAAGGCTAATATTGATCCCAATAGAGACCTACTGGTCCTCACACACTCATCAATATGCAAACTGTAGCTAACACACAGACACACGTTGCTCTTGACCCTTTAGAATCCTTGAGAGTAAAATATGATTCAGGTCATTATATCCCTGAGCTGTGTTAATGAGTTACTGTCCCTCTGCTCATGCATCCATCAGATGTGACCGTCATTAATACGGTTGATTTGTTTTCCGGCAGATTACATGTACTGTTCACACGTCCGACTGCTGTGTGTTATTTATGGAGAAAGAGCGTGTGTGGCGAAGGAATCAACTGATTAATTGGTTACAGCAGTATGTTAGAGAAGGCAGCTGAAGATGATGCCTCCTCATACAGTATGAAACTCACACGAGAGAGTGCGTCCACATGTGTTCATGTCTCTGTGTGAACCACAACAGCTGTATAAAGATAACGTGTGTGCCACGGGGGAGAGTTTTTAGCCATCTGAGCCCTGCTGTCTGTATGCCACAGTATTTTATTATCTGCTACTCATTAATTTCATACGAGAGGATCTCGTATTGATGACTCTCTTGTTCACCCTGTGATAAATGGACTCTCACTGCAATACTGAGCAATTGGTTTTTAATGTTTCATGCAGTCTTTTCTCTCACTTCTGGTTGGCTTCCACCAGCTTATCGAAGCCCAATAAATAACTTATGACTATTGTGAATGGGGTTTTGTGTGTGTGTGTCTGTGTGTGTGTGTGTGTGGATATACACACATACTGCAGTTTTAGAAAGCATTAATTTGAATACATCATTACCATAATTTTCACAATAATGTGACTGACAGTTCCGGTCTATTAGTTTGGTAATGAGACATGCATGAGCGAGAGCTGCAATATGAATCACTCCTCACTATTTACCCAGTCAAAAAGTTTCCATGTACCGGAGTGATTTCATTGGATAGATAAATAAACAAAGCTGATTGATTTGCTTTCATGAAGTAGCTGTCAGCTGCACTACTGTATGACCTGATGCTGCTACTGCAACAACCCCCTTCAAGTTTCAAATTGTTTTTCCAAACTAGTTTTGGGGTGTTTCAAAGTAATACATTTTTCAAGTTCACTCTGGATGTGTCAAACTGATGGGTTTGAGGTACCGCAGCAATTCCCAAAATGTATTGAAGCTGAACTTTGAATGAGTGCAAAGTGTGTAAATGTGCTGTGACAGCTTCCAGTGCTGTCTGTTTGTCTCTGGGTGTGTGAGTGAAGTACACCTCCTTTGGGGGGTGAAAACAGAGCAGATACGTGTTGACACAGGGTGTTAGAAGAAGGAAGGAAGGCTTCTTTTAAAAGCATGCATGTTTGCAGAGAGCTGTCATGGTGGCCGTGTGACCTTTTCACTATTGGATTGTATTGGTTTTGCTGCACTAGGATATTAACAAATCAATTGTACACGTTTGAGTCAATATTCATGAACAACAATGAACAAAACTATGAATTTTGAAATCTCAACTTTAATGATGCTCCAGTTTAGAAAACGTATGACAGCTATTCCCCTTCTGTGGCGAAGAAGTAGGCTATAAAGTGACGTCACTGACAGTATTTTTTAGTGAACAGATCCTTATTTGCTACTGACAGTATTTTATAGGAAGGAGGAGTCTAAAGATTTGTAACAGGCCACTGGACCGTTACATACATTTTGTGTGAAGGTGTGGGTGGGGATTTTTTAAATTATCTTTGCTCGCATCCAATTAAAACAGAGGGTAGTCCTGCTGCACGCTGTAGATCATCGATTTTTATCAGCGTTGGTCCTCGCTGTGCGTTCTGCTGAACAAGCCCCCCCCTCCTCCAGTCTCTCTCTCCTACAGCTTGTGACCGCTGCTCTAGATTTACTCCTAATTTGCTTAATTGAAGTTAGCCTGCATAGCAAGCTCAAGGTGACACTGTGGTATATGTGCAAGCACGAGAGTGTGTGTGCATGCGCGCCATGGCTTTAGTAACTCCATTGACTGCACAGATATTTTAAGCATCCAAAAATAATCCCACTTCACTGCAACGCTTCATTACACCGAGACAAACACGTTATCGCCATTCAAGCCCATTCAGTGTAAAAATCCACACATTTCAGTATATATATGTATGTGTGTGGTTATTTGTGCATGTGCATGTGTGTGTCTGGATGTCTTTATTTGCACGTGCATGCAGCTGCTCTGTCATCCTTGTGCACATACTGGGAATGGAAATAACAACAGACAGATGTGTTCTTTTTCTAAAACAGAAACAAAATAATATCAGTGTTTTTTTTTCTGTGTATATGTGTGTTAGGATAAAATTAGGGCTGTCAATCGATTAAGATATTTAATTGCGATTAATCGCATGATTCTCCATCGTTAATCGTGATTAATCGCACATTTTTTATCTGTTCAAAATGTACCTTAAAGGGAAATTTGTCAAGTATTTAATACTCTTATCAACATGGGAGTGGGCAAATATGCTTGCTTTATGCAAATGTATGTATATATTTATTATTGGAAATCATTTAACAACACAAAACAATGACAAATATTGTTCAGAAACCCTCACAGGTACTGCATTTAGCATACAAATTATGCTCAAATCATAACATGGCAAACTCAAGCCAAACAGGCAACAACAGCTGTTAGTGTGTCAGTGTGCTGACTTCACTATGACTTGCCCCAAACTGCATGTGATTATCACAAAATGGGCATGTCTGTAAAGGGGAGACTCGTGGGTACCAATAGATTTTCGTTCACATATCTTGAGGTCAGAGGTCAAGGGACCCCTTTGAAAATGGCCATGCCAGTTTTTCCTCACCAAAATTTAACGTAAGTTTGGAGCGTTATTTAGCCTCCTTTGCGACAAGTTAGTATTACATGGTTTCAATGGATTCCTTAAGTTTTTCTAGTTTCATATGATGCCAGTATTTGCGTTAACACGTTGTTATCGTGTTAACTTTGACAGCCCTATATAAAATAGATCCAGGTTGTGACAAATCATTTCACTGTTTTTGGATGCTCACATGAGATGGAATAGAATACAAGGATTGTGATCAACAACATTTATTTATTCTGGAAAACAAAAGTCGGTTTACAATATTGTAAAACTGTCATATAATTGGACTGAATGTGCTTATTTCTGCATTTTTAATGTGTGTGTAAAAAGTAAAATGACAGTGAGCTTGAAAATAAATGAAAAAAAATAAGAAAAGAATGCAATAAAAAGGAGAACAAAAGACGTCAGAGGAAAAAATTGAGCTGTTGCTGTCTGTGATCTGCAGTTCAGCCTGCTAGCGTTTGTCAAACCGTCTAACCGTCATCGGAATAATCCGGTTCGATCAAAGCTATTATTAGTAGCCTCGCTCCTTTGCCTCTGTCCTGGTGGCATGCAGGACAACCGAATGACCCTCAGCTACAGTGTATACAGTGACATATGAACTTGTGCCAAGTGCTGTCGTCGTCTCTGCCAGGGCTGCAGGCTATATAGTTTTTATGCGTGTATGTGTACATGCATGCTCATTTTTAAGTGGAAGACTTCCTAATTGGAGATGAATCTTTTTGACGCCACCTCGTACTGTATCTTTATCATCCATCTGTGTTTGTGTAATCTAAAGTTGCTCTTTTACGATTTCCAGGGCTGATCAAGACAACGGCGAGGAAACTGGACAGAGAACAACAGGCAGAGCACTTCTTAGAGGTAACCTGAACATTGGTTTATAGTATTATTATTTATCTGGCCCCGCCACCTGCCACAGCCCGCTATTAACAGAGACCGGGTGGAGGACAACCCTGGCAGGCCCTCAAGGCTCTATAAACTGTGATGAATGGCTGTAGTTTTGGGCCCCGGGTTTAGGAATTTCTTTATGTAATCATTCATCATTGGTTATCTTCTCTACTCAGGACAGGGGATAGGGAGGAGAGGAGAGGAGTCGGCCTGCCCGGCGTTTGATAAGCGCAGACACTGGGAATACAGATAGCTCCGTGATTACCATTTCTGTTGCTCCTGCTGCTCTGCATGCAGATGAACCTGATAATCACAGATTCTCGACTTCAGAGCAAACTTCCACTTCCCCAGACTTCTCTTACAACTTATTAAATGCTGCTGAATCTACAAGCACTTTGCCCCTCTGCGAAATGGAATGAAATAACCCACAGTTGACCCACTGTGTTGCAGCTCGGTGTTTTGTTTCTGTATTGCCAATTGACTTGTCTAGACTCTTTGTGTTCAGCTCTAGTGTGTAATAAGAGCCCAGCGTATGACAAACAGCAAAAGTTGTAGAAGGACACTTGCATCTAACAGCATCATATACTTGAACATGAACAACCTAAAAAAGGAGTTTGAAATTGGGGGCAGAGAAGTCTTTGTTGTTACATATCGTCCTGTCCTGAGGTTTCAATAGGGATGCCAGTCCATGCATGCCACCCACCGCTCCGCCTGCCAGTCTGCGCTGCCTCTTTGTAATTAATAGTCTAGTGAGTCAGTCACGCTGGCAGCAATGGTGTTCACCCTCATCTGATCCAATTGATCAGTGATCAGACCTCTGCCTCTGCCTCCAGGGGGGATCAATAAGACAAAGAGCTCAGCCACACACTGGGAGATTTCAGATGTTAATAAATGTATGCAAATCTCGCTCACATGACAAATGTTCAAAAGACTGATGCATCTCTATGACTTCCCGATATCGGTACACTTCCTCAGGTGACAGTCATAGACGGCCCCGTGACCATCCGGCAGTCTACTGTGTGGGTCATGGTCCACATCGAGGACGAGAACGACAACCCGCCCACCTTCCCGGAGGTCACATACCGCATCAGCCTGACCGAGCGAGACCGCAACAAACGCGGCGAGCAGGTGTACCGCGTCTTCGCTTACGACCGTGACCTCGGAGCCAACGGCAACATCACCTACAGCATCGTCGACGGCAACGAGGATGAGAAGTTTAGCATTGACCCCAGGACTGCCATGGTATCATCAAAGAAGATGGTGACTGCGGGAAGCTATGATATCCTCACTGTGAGTTTCATATTTTTGTTTTTAGAATTGATTTTTTTTATTAGGGCTGTCAATCGATTCAAATATTTAATCGCGATTAATTGCATGATTGTCCATAATGTTAATCATGATTAATCGCAAATTAATCACACTTTTTTTTTATCTGTTCAAAATGTAACTTAAAGGGAGATTTGTCAAGTATCTAATACTCTTATCAACATGGGAGTCAGCAAATAAGCTTGATTTATGAAAATGTATGTATATATTTATTATTGGAAATCAATTAACAACACAAAAATATTACAGATATTGTCCAGAAACCCTCACAGGTACTGCATTTAGCATAAAACAATATGCTCAAATCATAACATGGCAAACTGCAGCCCAACAGACAACAACAGCTGTCAGTGTGCTGACTTGACTATGACTTGCCCCAAACTGCATGTGATTATCATAAAGTGGGCATGTCTGTAAAGGGGAGACTCGTGGGTACCCATAGAACCCATTTTCATTCACATATCTTGAGGTCAGAGGTCAAGGGACCACAGTTTTTCCTTGCCACAATTTAGCGTAGGTTTGGAGCGTTATTTAGCCTTCTTCGCAACAAGCTAGTATGACGTGGTTGGTACAAATGGATTCCTCAGTTTTTCTAGTTTCATATGATGCCAGTATCTTCACTCTACCTTTAGAACTGAGCCCGCTACAACCTAACAATCGCAAGTTGTTGTTAATGCAGTAAAGAAATTTGTGGCGTTTAAATAAAATCTGTGTTAACGCGTTATTATTGCGTTAACTTTGACAGCCCTACTTTTTATTTAAGTGCTGTTCGGTCTGAACTGGGCCAGTGGCAGATTGTCTTACTAGGGACAAGACTGTGGCCCGATCCCAATGTCCCCCCTAAAGCCTTAAGCCCTGAACGCTCAGGGGCTTGACTGTCGTCACCTGGTAAATGGTTGAGTGTGAGAGGCTGCAAGGGCTTGAAATGGTATAAATATAAATGGGACAGCACTTTGTGGTGACGTATCACGTTACCTTGATGATGTCAATTGTGGGTTTTTATTTAACATTTTTTACTGCCTATTTGGACGTCTTCCAGGCTCTTTCCTTACGAGACTAGAGGTAACCATCCTCTGTAAGTACCATCTTAAATCCTTAATATTAATGTTTCTGTGCAAATTTAAATATGCCAGGCTGAACACCCATGTGCTGTCGTCTTCGTTTACCTTTTTTTTTGTACCCGTCCAGGCTTCCCCTGGTAACCATGGTAACCCTGTGTTTAACATCACAGCGCTATGAATTGTGGGTAATTACCTCAGGCAAAGTCTGCAGAAATGCGGACTTACGGAAAGTGTTCATAAAGGGCTCAAATTGTCTGCAAGAGAGCCCTAAAGGACTTGATGATTTGACAGTGGGACAGCCCTAAACCGTCTCAAAGTCTATGAGTCTGTGAGTGTGGACATTGGGATTGGGCCCATGACCTCTTTCAGGCACATTGCTTCTCTCTTTCCACTTCCTGAGTGCTGCTTTTCCAATTCCTACGACTAAATTCATTCGCCATTTGGGGTTCCATTAGTTTATACAGCTCTGCTTTCATGCCGTTTCAAAGTTGGCAGGAGCAAACGCAGTCACATTGTTCATTTTTCATCAGGCACAATCCCAGGTATTTGAGCTTGTTGTTTGGTATTTTCATGGCCAATGAACTCAAAAGTGCCAAGGTGGGTGGAGTGGCACAGCTGCAGTTGTGTTTATGCACATCAGGTGGCACAGAGCATTTATGATGCTCCTCAAACACAAACACAAATTGCATTTTTTTGTGGCTTTATGTGACATAGACAACAAACAAGACACCAACTCTTTCAAACATGTTTCTTTATTTTCAAGATAACTCTTTTCCTCTGAGCAAATACTAGTTTAAATAATGTATTTGGCTCACAGGCTTCGGTCTTAAATGAGCACCACTTATAACGGCATATTTTACAATTACCTCTCATATAGGCTCCTCTGAAGAGTGCGTTGATTTATTGTGGTTAATGCTTTTTCCTATTTAATGTGTGGAAGGCAGAGCAGGCTATTTGAAGTCAGGCAGGGACAGCCATCCCATTAAACTGTAATTGCTGGAATCAATTTTGAGGTGAGAAGAAATATTATTTATGGATGGGAGGTTGCTGCTGAGGTGTAGTTGTAAGTAAATGTAGGTGCTGTGTCTGAAGATGAGCATCGCGCTCATCCGTATAGTTTTGACATTCACGGTGTTTGCTCGTCCTGAATACATACATACTAACACAACACCAGATCCAGTGAAGTGGGAAACCCAACTTACAGTAAATTCACTCCTTTTTGCTTATGAAATCTTCTGTTTTCCAGGCTGGTTTATCGTTGTTTCAGCATTAAATGTTTCCCAAATGCATGATTCATTGGCTCCTGCAGGTGTCAGCTGGTTTCTCAGTGTTGTTCCCTTCTCTTAGATAAAAGCGGAGGACAGCGGTGATCCCCCATTATGGTCTACTGTCAAACTCCACGTAGAGTGGATTCGCAAACCTGTCCCCTCGCCGGTACCTCTGCTATTCACCCAGAGGTACTACAACTTCTCTATCTCGGAGACAGCTGCCGTAGCTCAGCCGGTGGGAGTCGTCGCCGTCAGCCACTCGAGCACACCTGTCTGGTTCAATATCATCGGTAAGAAAAATTTATGTGCGATACTAAAGAGAATAATCCATATTCCGAATTTTCTTGTGCTGTCAAGATTTATATAAACGCATGTATTCGGGGTTTATCCCCAGGTCACACTATCAAAAATGAACTAAATGATTCAAATTGATTTTAATTGATTTATTAAAAAGGGAAATTTGGTTTTATTCCAGAAGCTATCAGATTTGTGAGTACGAGTTAACCTCGAATTGCCCCTTGAGGGATGAATAAAGTATTTTTAATTGAACTGATATATCATCAGCATGGTGGAGTACCATGATAATCCTTTTGAGAGATGTTATGTGGCTTTTTACATTTTTTTTAAAATAATTTTTAATACAAACAATGACCGTGACCGCAATGATACAACATAAACAAACAGACAGAGCAAACAAATACAAAAAAAACAGGACAAATGCAAAACAAAAGACGGGATATAATAAAGTACCACGGATCATCAAATCCATCAAGCGTATCATCATCTTGGAGAATTAGAGCAGCCTGTTCCATTGATAGCAAGTTCATAAAGTCATTGGGCCAGTTCTCCATGCTAAAACAGTTTGGTTTACGTTGTTTCCAGTTCATTAAATGAATCCCCTTGGCTGCTAGGAAGGCCAGGGCTATAATACTGTGTACAATTTTTGGTTTTCAAATGGCCATTTTCACACCTAGTTATGTGGCTTTTTGTGTCAGACTTGTACTGGATGAGCCAGAACCAACACACTGGAAGCGATGCATTTCACACCTTGCAATCATAAACGTTTGCAAATGTTACATTTCTTGATTCAAACCGCAGGCTTTCTCACAGACCTCCATAACAGCTTTGCACACATTTCAGTTGATCTCTATTACCTCGCGCTGCCGGAGAGGTCCTGCTGACAGTTTTTGGAAAGTTACCTGTGGTGGATATTTCTCACAATCCAGATTAGCTTGTTAAATTCAACACATTGTGGAGTTGAGATTAATTGCACACAGGCAAAAGTGAATTGTCGATATAAAACAGTTCACTTCTTTATAGTTTGTTTTTGCCAAAAGCACGCTGGCAAACAAAGGACAATAAAAGAATAACTTCTGCTGCTGCTCTGGCTCTGCGGGAAACAATGAATCTTCTCAGGAGCGTACTGGTTATATACCTGTCTGCCCATTTAAAACTGGGGAACTCTGTCTCACCGATGGATTCAAATCTAGGAAAGGATAATCAGTGAATCGCTTATTATTGATTGTTACTCAACACTGATTAAAAGTAGAGACCCAGTTTAATATGAAAATGAGTTGATGATTAGTTGATTATTCATTTTCAGTCACACGCATCAAAGATACGGACAATGTAGTGTTTTATTCCTGTTCCACTCTCACTGTTGATATCATTGGAGTAATCGTGCAGGACAAGCTCATTAATATTTCACTTTTTTTTTTTCAAAAAGTGAAAGCATGGTGATTATATTTCCTCTCAAACTTCAAGAACTGGACTCGAATATCATCCCTGAATGAATCACATCTCCCAGGTCGACTTTGCAGAGTGCTGTATATACTGTAGATGATGCAGACCTTTGATCACAAGAATATCCTCCTTGACTCCCTAAATATTCATAATCTCTTTTTTCTCTCTCTCTCTCCGTCAAGGCGGACGGCTCGCCAGAGAAACCTTCTACATTCCTCAGAACGCATGTGGGAGAAACTGCTCACTTGACACAGGTCTGGTCAAAACTAATCTTGTCATACGACTTCCTCAAATGCCCCACACGTCTTAAAATTCAGGAAATCTATGACCTTGTTTAACCAAAGGCAGTATCGATTGATCTGAGTTTGAAAAACACTCCACACAAATTGCACTAGTTTCTTATCTCTGCCCAGGCAGGACGGGTTCATATCATTAGTTCAGCCACTATTCTGCTACTTTGGGAAGGAAATGGGAAAGGGGTGTGACGCAGTCGGCCTCTTATACTAACATGCTATTTAGTACGCTAAAACAGTATGTGAGATTTTTTAGTATGTCTGAAACCTTAGTATGAAACCAATAGTACGCAAATTGCATATTATTTCCTGTGAAATATTACAGTATGCACACTACAGGGTCGTGTCTAGAAGGTAAGACACAAATTGCGAAACTCTCGCGAGATGGTTTAGGTTAGGCACTGACCTCGAATAGTAAGGTTAGGATAGGTTGTCTGGATAGGAAGTCTTGTGAGAGTTTTT